>JAGKTI010005382.1:14871-43811 GCA_018397915.1 Birgus latro | reverse complement strand
AGAGAGAGAGAGAGAGAGAGAGAGAGAGAGAGAGAGAGAGAGAGAGAGAGAGACTTAATTTTGTACGACAATCAGCACAAGTTCGTCATTTCTCTGCCTGCTGTTGTAATGAGGTGTATAAAAGCCCGCGTTGCCCAGAGGCAAAGTGGGGAGCCTCTCTTTGGCTCAGTGGTAACGTGCGCGCGATTCAAGCGCGACGGCCTGAGTTCAAATCTCGGCCAGAACAGTGATTAATTTATTCAGTTTCATTTCAGTTATTACACTGTGGTAATGGAAGGTGTTACACGAATTACTGTATTTTTATTTGGTGGCAATATGGAAGGAAAGACGATGCTGGCAGGGGTTTCCCAGCGACCTTTTACTCCATGGCTGTGGCTAACATTTGTAAATGGCTGTCTAAAATCGACCCTGGGTAGTGCTATAACGCTTTTATTTATTCACTTGTTTATTCTTAAACCAGAAGATCCCGAACCCCTATCACCTCTGATGATGGCCTAGTGCTGTCATACTGCAGGAATGATTTGACTAGTAACCAAGGAAACTCACTTCTAACTCGCAACGGAGGTTCATCTAATCTGACGCAACTACGACTTCATATTCAAATTGTGGAAGTGGTCCAGCTCTGTAAGATGAAAAAAAATATATAACGGTTATATCCATGAGTGAAATGCGGCCTTAGTAACCAGCCGATCATCTCTTAGGACGCTCCACTGGCGCACATGCTACGCACGGCTCAAAGGCGAAGCCACCGCACCAAGGTATTCTCTAGCTGGACCCTGCACTGCACAGCGACGGAAGCCGCCATTGTACTCCCATCTAATCCGTACACGCACGTGCATACACGTGAAATGAGCATTGAAGAACCGAGAAGTTGTTTTTTCCGTTTTCTCTGAAAATTGGCATATCGATGGTAACCCTCCAGAAGACATGGCACACCAAGTGAAATCCCTGGATGATGCTTTTAAGGGGGGTTATATGGGGGGACAAGTAGAGCATTTTAGAAAAGTTGAAAATCGAGTTCAGTTTCCATACCATTTATCGCAGAACACTGTAACGTCATTCGATAACCTTCCAGCTCTCACAGGTCTTCACGTTAAGCAATTTTTTATTTCGCTAAGCCTGGTTCACATGAGTAGTTCCGTAATAACTGTCCCGGCCAAGATTCAGTCACAGGCCCTCGCGCTTCAAACCCGCGCACGTTACCACTGAGCGCTTTGCCTCTTGGCAACACGGGCTTCTATAGACCCCATTACACCACTCTTTACTCCGCTTGGTGATTAATCTGGTGAGTTTCGAACAAACGGTAGGAGAGCATTTGGAGATCACCACTGGGGACGCTACGGACCACACCGAACAGATCATCCCCGGGATGTAAGGACTAGGACGCTGTCAACTATCCAACATCACTGCACTCCAAGCCTCGCCTCACATCCCACACCACTGCCAACCAATGTATTAACCGCACTGGAGCTTAACAATTTGATCACATTGTCCTGGCCGAATTTTGATCTCAGACCCTCGCGCTTCAGACGAGCCCACGTCACCAGAGGTAAAGAGAGGATCTTCCTAAAGAATCCCCGCTTTGCCTCTTCGCAACGCGAGCTTTTATAGACTCCATTCCAATATGAAGAAACACTGGCTAAATACTTCTTATCATGCCTACTCACCCATGAAAAGTTCTCCCACAGTCCTTGAACTGTGTTTGTGCGTTTGATCGTTGCACACGATGACACAGTGCTGAGTTATGTAATCCCCAGAATGCGTAAAACTGTGTTCCAAGTACACTGCAGCACTATTCTACTGAGAGTACCAAGATGGCGGCCGCTTGCAGCAACTGTTGGTGCATCTACAGGATGTTTACATATATCGATGAGTTCAGGAAGCTCCCACCTTTTCCTAAGCGATTTATTTTGCTTATTACACTTTAGTCCTAATGATACATAAATCCTTCCAATATCGCCATATTCTGCATAATTAACGTACAAAAGGATATTAATCACCCATATCCATTAACGAATTCCTAATGTAGAGGTGTTTGGGAGCTTCCTTAACCAACAACACGGACAAATTAACCAAATCCAAATCCATGCTGAAACCTTCCTAATGTTACAATCTTGACACATCCGAGATTTTTACTCCAGCATTTCCCAGCAACTGCTGGAAAGTAATCACCTGGTTTTGGCATTTGGTTCAGCTAGTCCAAAGAAAACCACCTACCGATATACCATGGCTAAACACTGAAACCCTTAAAAGAAAGCATGACGTCATTTTAAAATAAGGCTGACCATACGATTGTACAGAACTTGGAAGGGCACCCTGGCAGTGACGGGGTTAACGGACGGTGCATCTAACTCCTCCAGTTCCAAGAAATCTATCCTACGAGCGTAACTGTCTGGAAGTTTGCAAATGCGACGTCACCTAGGCGGAGGCCAACGTAGACATTTAAAATCACCATTGTCCAAAAAAATGGCAAAGAAACACAAATTATTTAATAGTGTACTATACCTGGCAATAACTTGAATACAGCTGCACTTTCAAGGTCTTGAAAATCTTAGTAAAATAAGCTGAACGAATAAAAAAAACGACGGAGCACATAGCGGAAACCCACTCAAACAAAGACACTTTCTTCACTGTCGAGCCCAACTTAAAATTGGTTTGGTCCAGTTAACTCCTCCAGATACTTGGTAATTTTTCTTGCAATTTAGCTTCCGACTTAACTAATAAACTTTTAGGACTTGCCTTTAGATCAATAAATCTTTAGTCAGTTGGATAAGAATACAGAAGTTATCCCGATCACGAGAGGGTTAATGGTGCCAGTGTTAACTTGGGCTCGGCTCCTATGATTTCCTCCTGGCTAATAAAATAGTCTAGCAACAGCTGCAATATAATGCTAGGTTTCCTAATCACATAAGGGTTTATAGAAAAAAAGTGAATGGTACAGTACAATGATTTACCTTACTGTGGGACGTTCTTCCCAGGCTCGTCTGTCATCTTGGGCCATATTATTTGCAGATTACTCCCCACGTTCAATGGCAAATAATCCTTTGGCTGAACATCCTTTCCACTGCACTTTTTGTGACTAGCATCTAAAGTATTAGTGTCCTTAACACCTCGGAACTTACAATGTAGAGAGATGGTAATTGTAGGCTGTTAAGAACATATATATATATATATTAAACCAAGGTACTCATGCACATACAATGAGGTTTATTTAATTTTAAACCCAGTTCTCTCATATGAAAACATGCCATGCATCCTGTGCAGTACTTTCTTCTATAGGCTTAATTCATCTGGGCACCAGATGGGATAAACAGAGTTTGGATTAATGGAGTTTATTTAAATGTTTCATACATGGTTTCAAAACTTATATAAAGTTCAGTATATAATATTTCTTCTACATGTACATATATTCAGAGTTTTTACAGCAAGCTTTTTGCATTAACCACTTCAGTAAGTTAATTTTTCATGCTATAGTGAGTTCAGCCTGACAAAAGTAAGTTAATTTTTCATGCTATAGTGAGTTCAGCCTGACAAAAGTAAGTTAATTTTTCATGCTATAGTGAGTTCAGCCTGAAAAAAATCCCTAAAACCTTTCAGCTCAGATGATGGCCAAGTGTAGTCAAATCTTTGGGCAAATATGACTAGTAACCAAGGAGTCGTTCCTAACTCAAATTAGAGCTCGTCAAATTTCATGAAACCACGACACAGTACTGGTTAGTTAGTGGCACAGTTCCATCAGATGAAAACTGATTATACTCCAAATAATAATATTCAGGTGATGGGTGAACAGCATTTATGACCCAAATTAGTATATAAATATACTGTACATATATTTTGCTACTAATATTTTATAGTCAGTTTTCTATGGACTGGAAGCTAAACAAAATGCCAAAACCAGCAAATTACTTTATAAATGTTCCTAAAACAAAAAAATCTACAGTATAAAAAAAAAAGACCTATGAGATTAATCATGGTACACCTGATGGTTCATGAAGTGCCAAAACCAGCAAATTACTTCACAAGTTCCTAAATAGTAATAATAATGTTTATAGTGAGAAAAAAAAAAAATCTGAGCTCTAATTTTTCCAAACTGGGAGGGGGGTGCAGTTGCCTCCAAGTTAAAAAATTCTGTGTGCCTGTACTGAAGGAACTATTACAGCATTAGAAACTAACAACTGCAATCTAACTGGCCTGGGATATATACTGTAGTAGCAAAGCAAGAACACAGCACTAAATACAGTACATCAAAACTATATACATCTATCTATCTATCTATCTACTGCCAGACGCCATAATCCCGTAAAGGGTGGCCATTTGACTTTGAGTTATTTGTTTTACAGGGAGGGGCACTAACCCTCCACCAACCCACTTGTTAACACGTAGGGAGCACGTATGGTTTGGTTATATGGTTACCACCCAGCGTTGTAAATGGTTTCTTGGCTTACAGGAAACCATTTGCCTTGTCACTCAATGTAAAGCCACCTGTAAAAGAAAGAAAAGCAATAAGAAGTGACAGGAAAGATAGGAAAAATAGGAAGAGAGGAGGGCAGGCACAGAAAAAGAATGATAAAGGCTAAGGAAGAAGTAGGCAGCACTACATCAAGTGAGTGGATGATGGTCGCCACCACCTACCACTACATGATTCTCTATATAAAGGGCCCACCAAAACAGTGTCAAGATTTCAATTTAGCATGATACAAAACAGAACAAAGTTGACTAAAAAAGACAGGACATAGAGGCTGCTACAGACTGAACAGCATGGAGACCAATAGGTGACCAAGGCTAATGCATTAAGGTTTGTTGGAGCTATTATAAACAAAGTAAGCTTTATATCCAATTCTAAAACACTTCTGGAAAATTTTATGCACCAGTATACTGTATATGTTTTTGTCTCACAAAAACCTACAATCCCTGCACTGCTTTTGGCAGCCATATACACTTCAGGAAAATTATATGCACCAGTATACTGTATATGTTTTTGTCTCACAAAAAAAATGACATCCCTACACTGCTTTTGGCAGCCATATAACAATATCACAGGTGGTAACTCCATCTGCCTGAGGACATCATATTCAATTACTGTATTTCTGTTACCAGGCAATTTCATTCATATCAGGCCTGTAACTTAGTAATAAAGAGATTACTGGAGGCTACACTATACTGTAACTAATTCCTCTAAATCAAGTCTTTCCCAAGTTTGTTCAGATTGGCAACAGATATCCTTAGGTTGAATCGGTTACGAAAAATAAATGTTTCCAATATGAGATGACAAACTTATTTCATTACTCAATGCATACAACACCATGGTAAAACAATATCACATTTGAGGTGTATGGGATCCTGGTACAATTTATAAATGGGTAGGTGATGGCCATTTACATGGGTGGTTGTGATGTTTCCATTTACAGTTTTGTAATACCTTTTGATTCTGATCTCCCCCTCCCCCCTTCTCTTTTAGGTAGTATCATTCTTGAGGCTGTCCATAATCTTGTCTTTCAAAATAGGGTGAAACTTGGATTATTTTTATTTATTTTTTTAAATCCTTAGTTTCCTCAAATGATTTTTAGGGATTTTATTCAGTATACTATCCTCGTTATAGGTCATTAATACTGTATGTTCAAAACATCAGTTTCTGATATACAACTGGTGCTGTGAATTACAGAAAACTGACATCAGTTTTATAAATGGAACTTAAAAGGCAATCATTTTACAATTTACACATAATCATAGCTAAATATTAGGAGTATGTTACAAATACACCACAATTTTTTCCATACAACTGGTAGCTACTGTGAACTGCGATGGCAAATCAGCTTTAATGGTCAAAGTGTCACTTTTAACTAGTAATTTTTCAGCTCATCCCAGTAGACCTACCAGCAAGCAATGAATACAAAAATAGGCGACACACAACAAGGAGTTTTGGTACAGGGAAGACCGTAAATATCTGGGCTGTATTGTAAGTGGCAAAGCTGGATCAGTACAACCTCTCTCTTATTTTTTTTCTTGCATAATACACCATGACACTGTCTCACATGTATTCTGAAAGATATATGGTAGTGTATATCAGGGACATAAAATGGGATACCAAGGTGTAATGTGCAGAGGAAGTACAGTATCAGTATAATACTTTCTTGTGTGGGAAGTACCGGTATAATATTCTCTATGCTGCCACAGTTCAAAAATGATCAATCATAAAACATACAAGAGGATATTGAGATGTACTGTAATGTGCAGAATATATCACTAAACAAGTGTTACAAACTCTCAACAGCCACTTTCAATACAGCCCTCTGAACTGTTCTCTCAACAGCTGCTTTTCACTGCAGGGTAAGGAGGTACTCTGGACAATACTCCTGCTTGTCGTACTTCACTACCACACTCACCCCATCTCCTGTAGATTCATATGGGTGGCCAGTGGCAGGGTTGATGGGTGGCCGTACTGTTGATGAGTTCCCCTGGGTGATGGAACCAACGGCCACACGTGCAACAAATATGTACTTGTGCCCTGAAGAGTCTGGATGGCAATAACGATATGAGGTATTAAAGTTCGGGGAGAAATATGTTCCTCTGCCACTTGCCTGACCCGTGCTGGTACCATGGAGTCGCCAATCAAAGTTCTCGGCACAAATACTGGCAACAACATCCGGTTTTGTGCCATGGAACAGCTGCCTCACATCCACCTTCTTGATGTCCCCCCTATAAGTAAGTGTCATGTCCCTTATCTTATTCTGCAAGGCACGCCACACAAATGGGTTCTGGATGCGCTCCACCTTGACAAGATTGCCAGAGTTACTTCCAAGCAGCCCAGCCACTGACCGGTACTCAGAGGAGCCACTCGGTACAGTTACCATCCTCAATCGCTCCTCTGGTTGCATTGGATTCCAGAAAGATGGGAGACTGCCTAAGCTGCTGTCTGAGGCAGCCTTACTACTTGATGCTTTACCATCTGACATATGACCTCCTGATTTCTGACTACTTCCATCCTGAGCGTCGTTATTCCTGATGTGAGGTTCTGGGCGTCGTCTCACCTCACGCTTCACCTTCGTGTTCTGGTTCTTCTGTGTCATGGCCACGAAATCCAGGACGTATGTGTAGCTGGCATTCTTGAAGGTGAGGGGCTGCTGTTTTTGTGTCCAATAATGCCTTTCTATGTCTGCTGAAGTCACACTACTCACTAGTTTGGTCTCCCCAGCTGTGTCCACATTCCCATACTTGACCCACTTGTTGTTCTTGTCACGGAAGTACCAGGAGTGCACACTGGCAGGAACTTTTTGACCTGGGATGTACTGGGTGCACAGACGACGTATATACAGTAGCCGAGACTGATCTGAGTTATGGAGGATCATGGCCTCAAAGTTTGCTTGCCAGGTTTCTCGACCCAGCACAGTTAATAATTTACCTAGTGACTGGCTCAACTTGGAAGGGTCTAGACGGGGTATGTTGGCTCCATCCTGGCCTGGGTCACAGTAGGCTCGCTCAAGGCAGGTGCTCTGGAAAGGCCGGAGGTTAAGCCACTTGCTGCCCTGCTCACTGACCTGCCAGTGGAAGTGCTGAGCAGAATGAAGACGCTGACATCCAGTGCTCTCATTCCTACACTGTCCCTCCACAGAGTAGTAACATATCTCATTGATTTCTGTATCTCCGTAAAGATAATGGGACCACACTGTCTGTGTTTTTTCCTTCTTTGCTGGTACGCCACCCTGTCTCCCTGCTCCTGATGACTCACTGCCTCTCTCCCTGCTCCACCCTCTATCACCTTTCCTGCCTGAGTCTGCCTCTCCATTTGTTCTGGATGACACTTTAGTGGAATCAGTGCCCTTGCTGCTTGTATCTGTGTTTTTAAATGACCCTTGATTCTTGCTGGAAGCTGACTCAGTTGAGGATGCAGATGAAAGTGTCTGTCTTAAAAGAGAAAGGAATCCTCTCCCACCACCACGGGTACCACTTGTATTATCACTTGTGGTTCTCCTTGAGTTCTGTGAGAAATCTGACTTGTTGACTTGAGGTTGCCAGCTCTCACTGTTCCTGGTAAAAAGACCCTGGAAAGTGGCAGGCTTGTGTGCGGTGGTCGTTGTGTGCTGATTATGTGTTGGTGATGAGTTGGTAGCCAGGGAGGGGCATGTGTGCTTCAGTGCCATGGCTATATCACGTGGGGCCTCATTGGTGGAGATGCCTTGAGCCCTCAGCAGCTGGCAGCAGTCTGCTGCAAGTAAGTTATGGTTCAAGCGACAGTCTTTAACTTCACACTTGGTCAGTCCTTTCACAAAACTAAGACATACATGTAAATTGGGACAGTCCTGTGTACTGCAGCCTTGATTATTGTAGGACTGGCAAACATCTAGCTGGACTGAAGCTGGTTTGGCTGCTAGCTGGTCACGTACAAGGTTTCTGAGTGACCTACAGGGCAGGCGCTCCAAGTAGTATGCCCTCAGCACCCTTTTATTGTGGTCAGTGAACCAACGATGCCCTAGTGTACACTCACGCTCCTGGCACCAACTCCGCACATAAGAGGGACACAGGTGAAGGCTGGGGCACGCAGACCGATCCCTGCAACCCTGTGGTCCAGCATGGTCCACACAGAGACCAAGGTCTGGTTGCAGTTCAATGTATTCACCATGCAACTGGAAGATATGTGAGTGTGCTGCCACAGTCTCACGCACCCTACTTGGATGCATCTCCTTCCTCTCCATCAAGCTTAACAGAGAGGCACGAAAGTCTGGATACTCCGCTAGGACCTCTACAAGCAACCACGGCACCACAGTTCCATCTTTCTCCCCACCTCCACTTCTGCCTCCATCACCTCTATTTCCACCTCTCCATTCATTGTCTCTACCTTGATTTCTACCTCGATCACCTCCACCTCTGTACTGACCTCTCTCCCCACCACTATAGCCATTTCTATCTCCTTCATAACCCCCCCTACCTCCATCACTGTACCTACCTTCACTGAGATCATATCCCCTTCCACCTCTATACTGCCCCCTGCCCCCTCTATATCCTACTCTACTTCCATCATACCTCTCTCCACTTCCACCTCTGCATCTTGCCCTCCCTCCACCTTCCGCTCTATACCACTGTCTCCTTCCACCATAACCCCCTCCATTTCCACCTCTGTAACTTGTCCTGCCTTCACTTCTTATGCTCCTACTTCCTTCATCACTACTAAGACTTGTCAGACTGCTAGCACCCCTTGACAGCTGGTAAACATTGTGGTCTTCATCATGCATGCCATAATTTCTGCCATAAGAATTGTAATTTTCATTGGAAATACTGGAACCTTGGTCATAATTGTAGTCTCTATCATAATTGCAGCCTCTGTCATATGTCTTGTAATCTCTGTCACATGTGCTATCATGTATGCTGTATTCTCTGTCAAATGCTTGGTAGTCTCTGTTGTCTGTGTTCTCATCTTTGGTGGGGTGGGAGGGTTGTCTGTCTATAGTCGGTGGCTGGTTCTTTGCATAGCCATAGTCGCCCATACCAATGACTCGATCCTCACTTACTCTCATCTTCCCCCTGAAGCTGATTTTATCATCACTCTCTCTCCCCTCCCCTCCCAAGCTGGCTCTATCCTCACTATCTCTCCTCTCTCCCCTGAAACTGGCTCTGTCCTCACTTTCTCTAGTCTCCCCTCTCAAGCTGGCTCTATCCTCACTCTCTCTCATGACCCCTTTCAAGCTGGATCTACCCTCATTCTCTCTCCTCTCCCCTCTAAGGCTGGCTCTATCCTCATTCTCTCTTGTCTCCCCTCTCAAGCTGGCACTGTCCTCATTTTCTCTCATCCCACCTCTCAAGCCGGCTCTATTCTCACTCTCTCTTGTCTCCCTTCTTAAACTGGGTCTATCCTCACTCTCTCTCCTCTCTACCCTCCCTCTAGTACCATCATCCTCATCCCCTCTTCTTTCCTCATACTCTTTTCTCTCCCCCACACCATCTCTCTCCTCACAATCACTCCTTTCACCATATCCAGAATCACTCCCCTTCCCCCTCTCTCGACAACCTCTACCTTCAATCTCTCTCCTTTCAAAATTTCTTCTTTCACCTATGTTCTCATGCCCTTCCTGATCTCTCCTCACGCCACTCTCTCCCTCACCACAACTCAGCAAGAACCTATTCTGGCCATGTTCATGCCTCAGGTTGTTTTCAATAAAGGGGACTGATTGGATGAAAGATCCTGGCAGCCATGGTTGTTCACTCATACCTTGGCCTCGCTGCTGAACTGCTGACAACTCGCTGGCCTCCTGCAATGTAAATCCATCCATCAATCAATTAATTAATCAAATGATATCATGCTTCCACTTTCAATAATCCCCAGACCGAAGTTGACTTTTAATCAATCAACTAAATGACATCAGGCTTCCTCTTTCCTAAATCCCCATACTCAGGTTGACCATGGTACAGCTGATGTTTTCTATGGAATGGAAGCTAAACCAAGAGCCCAACCAGCTAACTACTGTACTTCCCAACAGTTGCTGAAAACTGCTGGGAAAAAAGAAATCACGGTGGTTGGAGGAGGAGGCCTGGGGGACCAGAATTTTGACTGAAGAGTTGACAGGAAGGATGGGACCAGAATGTATTGGTGTTGTGATGAAGAGAGGTTGATTGAGATGGTTTGGGGTCTGGGATGTATTGGCGTCATGATGAGGAGGGGTAGATTGAAATGGTTTGGGGACTGGAATATATTGGTGTTGTGATGAGGAGGGGTAGATTGTGATGGTTTGGGCATGTTCAGAGAATAGAGGATGACAGGTGGGTGCAGAGGTGAACAAGTGTGAATGTCGGGGATAGGGTTATGAAAGGCTAATCGAAAAAGACTTGGGACGAGGCCATATAATGTGACCTCAGGGATAACGGATTGAAAAGGGAGGCGGCCAGGTATTAAGCAGCGCAGAGAGTCGCCATTAGGTGACCAAGGCCGATATATGTATGCAGGTTGCAGCCTTTATAAACAATCCAATAGGACAATGATGAGAAAACATATGAGAGTTTCAGCCTGGATTCTATGGGTACTTGTGGCTGAATGTTTCCTGAATAAGAACAATTTTGCAGCCAGTTACCAAGCATGAGGCCATATATTTCACTCTCATGGCAGTACTTCTCAGCATCCATGGAAGCCATACACTTACAATAATAGCATATGCACTAAACACAGTAGTAGTTTGAGGGGCTGCTATCATCATCATTATCATCCTAACACTACTTCTCAGGACAAAATAGAGTTGTGATAATACAAAATCATCACCATTACCACTGTCATTGCTATTTTAACCACCAGAATCATCATTATTCTAACTCCACTTCCCAATACAAAATGGGGTCGGTTGGCATCATTATCATTTTATCTCTGTTTCCCAATACATGATTAGAAATAAGCCATACAGCCCTTCACACATTCTCCAAGCCTTCAAAAATTAAAATCTATCTCCTATTTATTATAATTACTTTACTACTACTATAACTACAATCATATTATTTACACTTAACATACACCTATGGGACTGTCAGGACTCTTAAAATATCATAAATAACAGCTAGTAACATAGATGTAATCTAGAAGGAAATGACACAGCATTCTCTCTCACCACTGCGGCCGACAGGAAATATCATTGCACTTTTCCCTCAGAAGAATGTAGAGTTGCACATCGTGACAGCTGAATAGGAAGACACATGTACACACATACAGGCTTCTAGAACAATCGGACATTTGTCCAGTCCACATGACACAGCCTTCCCATACAAGAGAGAGGAATTAGCGATCAGAATAGAGAGAGAGACGGAAGTGATAGGATCTCGGAGGAGAAAAGGGGGCAGGTTTGAGAGGGTGCAAGCTGGACTACTCACTCGTTGTGATAGACTTTATTTAATCTTCTCAAGAGAATAAAACTGTATACAGTCCCACACTCATCTTTACTTCTCATGTCATTGTATGACAAAAGGGAATGAAGGTTATCTACTTCAAAAATCAATTACTACTTACAACACTTAATAAAAGCTCTATAACTGCCTACAAAATCACTACAGGACAATTATTCCAATACAAAGTTAAAAATAGTACAGTAAAACCTAAACACCACAGAAATCAATTAGAGGTATGTAGTCCTTTTGAGGCACTTTATGATCTAAAATTCCCCACCTACTTTTTGGGGACTAAGCTTATGCACAGCAATTTAATTTATCACCCCTAGCAAGTTCATTATCTCCTTTCCCAAGTTAATTGTTACGTAGCAAGTTTATTATCAACATTATCTCCCTTCAGCTCAGTTGATGACCAAGTGTTGTCGGACTGAAGGATTTATTTGCCTGGTATTCAAAAAGACTCATTTCATCCTCACTGCCATGGGCCGCTGAATTTCAGGTAACGACAACTTTACATCAGAGATGTTCAAGTGACCCAGTTCCATTAGACAAAAACAAATCAGCTACTGTATACCACCTACAGTTTTGATGGACTGAATAGAGTGAATGAATGACCTACTTCACGTGGCATTATTTATTGCTCTCTCTCTCTCTCTGGGCATTGTTTATACTGTAGTTCTCTTATTTATTATCAACTACTGATCCTGGGGTTACCTTCTAAATTTTATCCTTGCCATCTTTTGACAATATTATTTAGCCTCGTCATTTTCATTTTTGAAGGCTCCAACATGCTTGCATGCGTCGGCCTTGGTCACCTAATGGCGGCTCTACACGCCACTCGATCCCTGGCAGCCTCTCTGCTCAGTCCCCCAACCCCAAAGTCACACTCAATGACCTCGTCCCATGTCCCTCTCGGCCCACCCCTCCCCCAGTCAGGGATAGATTTTTTGAACTAGAGGGGATAGATACAAAATCATACTCTTTCACCTTAGCCTGGCCTAGATTTACAGATTTTCGTCCTTTTGTAGCTTACTTCACTTAGCTTAATGGCAAAATAATCCTACGCTATGGCTCTGCATCCTCTCGATTGCATTGCTTAATAACTAACATCACATTTTGGTGTACAGCTACTGTTAAAACTCAACATTCAAAATAGAGATGTCAACTGCTGGCCACCAGGAAAAAAAAAAAGAAAAAAAAAAAGTTGAGTACGAGACCTTGCATGCATCGGCCTTGGTCACCTGACAGTGACTCTCCAATCTGCTCAGTCTCTAACAACCTCATTATTAAGTCCCTTATCCCTTATATCACACACCCATGATCTCATCCCACATCATATGTGTTGACAGCCTCTCACAACCCTACCCTCAACATTTACATCTCTCACCCTCCACACCCACTTGACATCCTCTATCCTCTTTACATGCCCTAACCATCTCAATCTACCTCCTCTCATCACAGCACTAATACATTCAGGTCCCATCCCACCTCTTAACTCTTCCCAAGTTAAATGTAATCACTTGGCAGCAGCTACATGAAACTAAAAAGAATGCCACTTGGATTAACAAATGCAGGCTGGCCCAACATCAGTGTTCCACCAGAAACTCACACGGTGCCATCTTGTGTGTTCTGGAAAAGCTCATTGGGTGTGGTTGTGGTACATGAAGTAGAAAATTAATTAATTTTTTTTTTTTTATGCAAGGAAGAAGGAAACAAATGCCAGTAGCCTGCAAACTGATCCTTCCATGAAAAAAAATAAAATAAAATAACAGAGCCAAATTCAAGACCTGTCTGGGGTGAATGCTGATAAGACTGACTGAGCTGTCCCACCAACACACTTGAAACTGCCTGGCAGAGTGGAAGTGGAGTGTTATACATGGACCACCCCGTGTGTGTGAGTACGAGACTGACCTGAGCGCTAGACGGCCTTGTTTTGTTGTTGTCATTGGTCCTGTTAACCTTATACTTGGCCATGGCTTGCTCCACTGGGTCGTCCACATCGTCCTCCCAGTCCAGCGGCTGAGTAGACATCACTGCATGGGAGAATCATTTGTTTCATTTATTGCTAAGATAAAGGCCCCAACATTCTCACTTTAGTCAGCCTTGGTCACCTAACAATGGTTCTCCACTCTGCACAATTTAAGGCAATATTAATACCCTCAGGCCCCACTAACTCACTCTCAGCTTCATAAAATTGTCTGTCATTACCTGGAATACAATACTAGAGGTATCCCAGTGTAGGGGCCTCACATCTCACTGCAAACGAGAGGGGAGCATTAACACATTCAGGTCCTTGGGACTCACTCAGATGAAACTATAAAAAAAACATTAACACTCTTAACTTTATATCAGGCGGTAGCTCGATCGGTAGAGAGTTGGCTTGCAGTCCCGACGGACCCAGGTTCGAATCCTCGCTGGGGCAGGGAACAGTTTAAGGATTTGAATTTCATTAAATCAGGCTTTACTGATCTACCAGAAGACCCGCCGACATGTCGTAAAAATACCACGCTAATACCAATACACCAGTCCTGTATGAGACAGCCCTAGCATGTATTCAATATGGACGGTGGGTGTTAGTGCCGAAGTGGTGACATGTAGAGGTGTATGGTATGTAGGAGGACGGCTGGGCCTTGATAGCAGGCTGTAAAGCCTATGCCCAGAGTCGGACACATAAAAAAAAAAAAAAAACACTCTAATAAGTCAAATCATATCAGGTATTCCCTAGAGTAAAATACAGTAGTAGGGTTGGCCTGGCCATGACACTTAACAGCACTACACAACTGCCTTGTTTTATTAATGAGCTACATTTTTGGAAGCTCAATTGAATAACAATCAACTGTATACTAAACATATGGATCACAGTAACTGTATTAGCAAAATCAGCAATCATATATCCAAAAAACTGTGCTTCATAGAGGAATGCAAAAGCAAAAATGGTGATTGTATATGGAAGGAAGGGTGCTAAAATGTTAACATAAGTGAATGTCAACTGAACAGAATAATTTAGTGTTAACTGGAATAAAATACTAGTTTTCCTGACCATGGAAAGGTTAAAGGTAAGAGTATTAATGTTTTCAAATCTCCTGGAATTGTTTCATTTCATTTTTGAAGGCTCCAACATGCTTGATTGCATCAGCCTTGGTCACCTAATGGCAGCTCTCCATGTTGCCTGATCTCTGGCAGCCTTCCTGTTCAGTCCCTTAACCCTGAGGCCAAACTTAATGACATCGTCCTAGATCTTTTTGGTCAACCCCTCCCTTAATATTAACGCTTCTCACTTTCTGCACCCAATTATCACCCTCCATCTTCTCCACATGCCCAAACCACCTCAACCTACCTCTCCTCATCACAACACCAATACACTCCAGTCCCATCCTACCTCTCAACTCTTCCATTGTAAACCTAGCCCCCCCCTTCCCCCCCAGCCTTGCACTCGGGGACGCACTCCACATCCACCTAATCATTGTCATTTCTGTACGTCTAAGCCTGCAAATATCCTCTTCCTTCACTGCCCAGGTCTCACTACCGTACAGTATTACACTCCTAAAACATGTCGCATCCAAAGATTCCACAGCATGCAAGGACAGCCCTCTCAATGTCAGGAGAGGTAATAGCTCCCTGAACTTCATCCAACCACTCCTCACCCTAGCCACAGAGCTAGCTCCAGCCCCACCTCCAGCACATAGGCTAACATGTCTCCCAAATAACAAAACTCTTCCACACATTCAAGAGACTCACCAGCAAGTTCAATCCTTTCACCCTTCACTCCCGATATGAATTGTCTGCCATTAGCTGGAATAACATGCTAGTTATTCTGATCAGGAAAGGGTTTGTGGAAGAGTAAATCTTTCCTGACAGGACTGTTTTTCCACCACCACCATCGTCAACACCATCACCATCATCCTAACCTAATTTCCAACTACGAGATAGGGTAAGGTATACTCCAGGCACAAAGAAAGGGAAAGCACAAAATTAGGGTAACTATCAAACAGCATGTCCAGTCAAATGAGCTACACCATCATTCACACACAATACAAGCCTTCAAAATCCTAGCAACCCCTCACAAGCAAATATCATCAATGTGAATCAAATCAAATGATGCCAGGCTTCTTTTGGAATCATAGTATAGCTGACGCTTTGTATCGATTGGAAGTTAAACCATATGTTAAACCTGCTAATTAATTTCCAAAAAGTTGCTGGAAAATGATGGGGATACAAAATATCAAATTGGCAGGAAGCTAGATAGACACCCAAACAGACAGACTCACTCTGCCCCAGTATTTCTGCAGCTCCACCCATGAAGTGGTCACTCCTGTACCTTAGATCTTCACTGTCATCATCTGCATCCATTTCATCCAGCATTACATAAGCATCCTTATCATAAGTTGACTGAGCAGCAACCTGGAAAAAAAAAAAAAAAATCACCACCACCACCATCCCAACCCTTATTTCAACCCCAAAAGGCCTGAGAGAGAGAGAGAGAGAAAAAAAAAAAAACTCTATACTCACATGACAGGAATAAAATAAAATATCCACTCCACACTCATATGTCCCTGATGAAGCAATAAAGGAGCCAATGATGGATGGATGGACAAATAAAAATACGAACAAAACATGTGCCTTTACTGAGGTGGTTGTTTTGGCATCTGGTGGTTCCCTGCCTGTCTGTTTCACTTGGAAAATCATGTAATTTTAACAGCCAAATTGAGATATCAGGCCCAGGTACACTCAAACAACTATGTTTCCAAGTACACTCAAATAACTATGTTCCCAGTCCCATGAGAAGAAAATTTACAACTGGTGAAATACAAAGAAACCCCAAACTCTACTAGTGCATGTTTCAGATGGTTTGATTTTTCCACTATGTATCTGTCAAACTCTGGGAAGATACTTGTGCCTCTACCTGTATCTACATAGTGATGTTCAGGCCAATCAGCCCAGAAATAAAGGCATGAGAAGTCATAGCAACCAGCAATGGTAGCTAAGAATGAGAACACCAGCACTAAGAATAAAGAGTAACATTAACACACGTACTCTTAGAGAAACATAAGATACCGGTATATATATACACACCCGTACATACATTCAACCGCACATTCTACTGGCTATCTAACCTCATTAGTCAGTTCCTCTTGACTGCCTGCTGAACAGTCACTGTTGCTGTGGTAATTGCTATCCCTCTCATCTTTGCTGTAGTGTTTGTTATCACTTTTGTTGTTGCTGGACTGGTCATTATCCATCTTGTTGCTGGGGCAGTCATTAACTGTATCCTCTCTCCTGTAACGATCATTCTTTCTCTCGCTGCTGCTGTCCTGGCTGGTATTTGTCTCATCCTTGATGATGCAGTCATTCTCTCTCTCGCTGTTCCTGTTGTGGCTGACATTTGTTTCATACTTGCTGCCCTGACTGGTATTTGTTTCATCTTTGCTGCAGTGACCATTCTCCCTCACACTGTTACTGTCCTGTCTGGTATTTGTTTCACCTCTGCTGCAGTTGTCATTCTGTCTCTCACTGCTGCTGTCCTGGCTGGCATTTTTCTCATCTTTGCCACAGTGGTCATTCTCTCTCTCACTGTTCCCGTTGTGGCTAACATTTGTTCCATCTTTGCTACAGCAGACATTATCTTTCTCGCTGTTCCTGTCGTGTCTGGTATTAGTCTCGTCTGAGCTGCAGCTGTCATTCTCTCTCTCACTGTTGCTGTCCTGTCTGGTATTTGTTTCATCCTTGCTGCAGTGGTCATTCTCTTTCTCAGTGTTGCCGTCATGGCTGGCATTTGTCTCATCTTTGCTGCAGTGGTCGTTCTCCTTCTCACTGCTGCTGTCCTGGCTGGCATTTGTCTCTTTGCTGCAGTGGTCATTATATCTCTCACTGTTGTTGTCATGTCTGGGATGTCTCTCATCTTTGCTGCAGCGATCATTCTCTCTCTCACTGTTGCTGCCGTGGATGGTACTTGTATCTCTGCTGCAGTGGTCATTATTTCTCTCACTGCTGCTCTCCTGGTTGGCATTTGCCTCATCCGTACTGCAGCGGTCATTATCTCTCTCGCTGTTGCTGGAAGGGCCATAAAATCCCACTGTTGCCTCTTCAGTTTCACTGCAATCACAGAGACACTCCTTGCTGTTCAGGTCAGGATGTGTACTGCTATTGTCACTCAATGTTTCACTGTAGTTATTGGGGCATTCCTGTCTGCTGCAGGGATGGTGCATTTTGCCAGTGAACTCTTTGCTATGACACTTCTGCACAGTAAGGAGAGAGTGTGCATCGTTACTCAACACTTCATTGCAACTGCTTGAACACTTATGATCATTAAAGTGAGGCTGTGCACTGTCACTAAACATTTTACAGCAACTACACTTCTGCCTGTTAACATGAAGGTGGTTAATGTCACTCAACATTTTACCACAATCACTCTGACACATCTCATCATTAGCGTGAGGATGTGCACTGTCATTCAACAATTTACTGCACTTGTTCATGCCTTTGTGTTCTTTGCAATGACAGTGTGTACTGTCACTTAACATTTCAATGCCACTGCCCTGACAACTGTGCTTACTGCAATGTGAGTGCATTCCATCATTCAATGCTTCACTACAACTCTTGGAACTGCTGTTAAGATGGGGGTCTATACTGCCCATCTCTGGTCTGGAGTATGGGAGGCCCATTTCGTTAGTCACCGTCGTCTTCAAAATGTCCGATTTCTTCTTCATTACTTGACATCTGACCTATACCACCTATAAAGAGACAAAGTTCTATTAAAATACAGATAATCAACCTCATCATCCTAATCTGATTTCTCACTATTTCATGGGTACAACACATGCAAAGGTGAACAGGAAAACAATGCCATTAAAGTTAACACTAAGACTCTCTTGTCCATGAATTTCAAAAGACTGCACAGGATCTACAATTCATCACCAACAATCAACATGAGATCCAAAGGGAGAAAGTTCTATAAAAAAAAACAGGTTCCATCATCATCATCATCATTAAAATTAACAGATCATTAAGTCCTGTTCACCACATGATCCATAAACAATACAGGGAACACCATCATCATTCTAACTCAAATTATATTATGCTTCAAAGGACTGGGAAGACTCTTAGAAATCAATTAGGTACCATCACTCTAATGTAACTACAGTACTCAAGGGACTAAATATGAGCTAGTAATCAATATCTATCACCATCATATCAACTCCAATCTGACTAGAACGACCACCAACTAAGTTTACAGGGGTTAGGTTTGGTGAAATTAGGTTAGGTTCTGACTACAGTTATCCACTGACTAGGCTGAAATGGGTTGTTATGTCGTGCTATACTTTGTTAGGTTC
This sequence comes from Birgus latro, assembly GCA_018397915.1. NCBI lineage: Eukaryota > Metazoa > Arthropoda > Malacostraca > Decapoda > Coenobitidae > Birgus > Birgus latro. Next base: position 24,624 of record JAGKTI010005382.1, on the reverse strand, counting down.
TGACTACACCTAGCTATAAAATGAGCAAAAAGAAGTTAGGTTTGGATACAGTACATTCTGAAACTTGACCATCAACCATGATGAAATCCCGTACTGTTGGTTAAGTCTGGATATGTTCTGAAATCATCTGCCCATCAATTGAGCTGAAAAGAATTAGTAGGGGTTAAAATAAGTAGCATAAGTTCTGACTACATGTGGTCATCAATTGTGCTGATGGGTTAGGGATCCCCACTGACTGAGAGACATGCTACAGAAGCAGCACAGCCAGCAGCTATGCCGATTTTACCTCCTCCAGTAAAGCGTCCCCAAACCAGGCACCACGATTTTTCATTGCTTCCACCTACTCAGCACCTCAGCAGCAACCTCACAATGGCTTCTTTAATGTTTCAGTGATGGAGTAGCAGCAGTAGTAGTAAACCCCAAGCTCAGCCTATGACCAAAGTTGCCCTTCTGCAGACCATCTTCCTTGTTTCCAGAGACAGGGAGGCAGACATACATTTATGTAACCTGCAACTCCAATGCAGTGCTCCCACTTTTAGGGAATTATCCCCAGATTTGGAACTTTTGAGGAACGTAGGGAATAATATGGGGATTTTGACAAATTTAGGGAATTCTAGGGATCTTTTTTTAACACCAGGGATTATTTAGTGAATACGTCAATATACACTTAAACCGCACCAGCGGCAGCATAATATGCAGTACTGCACTCAAACATTAACTTTTCAAATATCTCGCCTAACCAGCCAACCGTCCAGTGCCCACACAGAAGGCACTAACAGGCTGACAGAATCCCACTCCCCAATTTGAAATCTAAGCCAGTGAAAATGAAGGAGTCACGATGGATCTCTTGTCTGATGATTTGCCCATCTGCTCACTTGCACTGAGTGCCCTCAGCTAAGCAGCTCTGCCTCATCGTCAGTGTTGCATAATGTGTGTGTGGGTCACGCTGTAAGCATAGCATCTTTTCATTTTTTTCATGATATTCTAAGATCTAAGTAATAATGTAGTGCTGATGTCTCCCTTATGTTGCAGTCATGAATGATGAAGATGCAAATAGTGACAAGAATATGAATATTGACATGGAGAAGACTGACATGAATTAGGCTTAGAAGTTAGAACCTCTACTAAATTTCAGACAGTAGAGTAAGGGTTTGGGCCCCTGTGTTTTTTTTACTGTTATTAGTAAGTTTTTAATTAAATAAATATGTTCTAGTGCCTCAGTTTTTGAAGTAAACAGATTTCTAATGCAATTGTCCATATTCATAAACCTTTTCAAGCATTAAGCAATTAAAAATCTGGTGAAAATTATTTGGGGAATCTTGACCAAATTTAGGGAAATCTAAGCAGCTGTCTGGGGAAATAGGGCAATGGTAAAATGAGAGCTCAGCTCCAATGCCCAGTCATATCGATGCCATCACATGAAGGTGTCCCTCTCCAGCACCACAGTGACAGTGATCCAGGGAAACAGGTGTGAGCCCTGTCCTTCACCTGTTGAATCTCATGATCATATAAGTTTTTTCCTGCTGCTACCAGGCAACATTACTCACATTTAAATGATCCTCACATACTGAAGGGCTTTATTAAAGTTCTGGGCCTCATCTAGTGGGAACATCAGATTTAGTCCCTCAATCAGAAGAGTGTGTGTGGAAAGAAACAATACTGTTGATCATCCTACAGCACTACCAAACTTTCACACTACCAAACCATTTCCCTGACACACCACATCATCATGCCATAACCACATTACCAGTCCAAACCCACATCATACCAACACACTGCCACATCACTGTACCACATCATCACACCATGCTGCCACACACCCCACCCTGTTCCTGTCTGCATCAGGCATAAGATGCAGACAAACAAAGCAATTTTTGTCGTAAGGGACAGATTCACAGCATGCACAACTAAACTACAATCAGCCCTCACCTAAGTCCAGGAGGTGTGCAGGAAAAATGCTACTGGAATAATTTTCAGACACTTCTGATTCATGACTGGAAGGAGGGAATCCAATCATCTGACCTTGCTACAAAAATAGTAGCTTACCGTAAGTGAAGAGAAGGGTGTCAAATTATCAGCAATTTAATAATGTAACTGCTTTACATGAAACAACTTTAAATTAAGACTAACTAGGGAATATGCCCCATCCAACTTTTATGAATAAATGAATTAACTACAGTGGCTGAATGGTACACATGAGATGCCTCTATGGCAGATTCACAAACTACAAGGTACTTGGGATAAGGTGTACCAGGCCATCATCCTGGGGTGTTCCATCCCCTAAACCACCAGGCAACTTAGTAATAACACCATTATTTTTATAACTACTTCCTGATTCTACTGTATCATTACCCTGACCCTGTTCAATATCATCTTAACCCTACTCCATCATCATCATCATCATCCTATTCCATCATAATCATCATCCTATTTCATCATCACCCTTATCATGCTAACCACTGCAAGCTATAAAAAGCCCAACAGCACCTGGGCTTCAGTCCTAGTGCAGACAACTGGCAATACTCAACTCTGGTGCTTGTTCACCCTTTGTGGCTTGGTGGGGAAAATGCATAGCAATCTAGGGAAGGTAACTGTAGTAACCTGGCTTATGGAGTGGCCCTGTACCCCCACCCACGAGATGCAGTGGCCTTATATCCCAGCATAATCAGTAAATAGCCCACCACAGGTTCAAAGGCCAAAGTTACATAAGAGCATCAAGGTTAACCCGTCATGTCCCGACCGATTTCCAACCTCCGATAACCCCCAGGCCTGAGAATTTTCAGAAAATATTTTTTTGGCTCAAACCTTCGCTTTTGGTGAGAAACATCGAAAATTCATAGAGAAATCCCCTCTGGAGGCTATAAATGATGCTGCAGGTGATGAATCAGCCTTATGTTTTCCCTCTTTCTCAGGGTACCTGGCTAAAGAAAACGAACTATGGAAGGGTTAACTAATTCAAGCCACTTTAAATTACGTATTTATTTATGTATTTGGTACAAATTTATGTGTAGTACAAGACTATATTGGTTTTCACAAATTTATATAGGCAATAGAAGCATTGTTCAGTCACCAAACACATCCACATATGGCACCTTTATGACATTACCACCTCATCACTTCTGTTTGTTTCTTGCTCTAGCTTCTTTATTTCTTTGTCCTCCACCTCAGGAATCACTTTCACCGTGAATTTCGTCATTGGAGAAACCGTGGGGCAACATACCTTTACTGGCCAGGTTACTGCTAACAGGTGAATTGCCCAGCGTGGGGGTGAGGGGGGGTTAGGTGAGGCCAGGCAGTATCCTCACTTGCTAGCAGATCGAGGAAGGTCTCCCACATAGGCCTACCAAAAATCACCCATGAAACTTCAAAATTGTGCAAATTATGACCCTTGCAATTGCGCGATATACCCGTACGTTGATGGGTGTAGCTGTGACAAAACGTTGCGATGTACCCATACGTCGATGGGATTCCTCGAGTTAAACAGCTCATAGTGTCTGCCTACACCTTTACCTTACTAACCCTACTCCATCATCCTAAACCTAGTTGCTATGTGAATAGTACCATGAACAAATGGAAAAAAAAAATCCAAGTACAATTTAAAAAAAAATAAGAGGTAAGTTTCACTAAGATGCAAAGCCAGATTGGGTTACCTGTCAGGTTAGGATGGTTAAGGATAGCGTGGACTAGGTTGGTCTAGCATAGATAAGATGGGCTAGGATGGTCTGACAGTTGAATAGGATGGGCTAGGGTGGTTAAAGACAGGATGGACTAATATGGTTAAAAGTAGGATGGTTTGGGATAGGATGGCCTTGGATGGTTAAGGATAGGATGGACTAGAATGGTTAAAGATAGGATGGACTAGGATGGTTAAGGATAGGACGAACTAGGATGGTTAAGGATATGATGGACTAGGATAATTAACGATAGTTCATGGTTGGAATTGTTATGGATAGGTAAGGATGCGTTAAGATAGGCGGGTATAGCTCGTTACTTAAGTCTGGTGGGGTTAGGATGGAACTGCTTGGTTTTTATCCCAACAGCTTAATAAAAATAAATAAATAAATAAATAAATAAAATAAAAAACCAAACTCAAACATCAGTTATAATACAGAAAAATGAAGATGAAGCTATTTTCCCCGTGAATACTCAGTATTATCACGTATTTTTTTTTTTTTTACGTTAAGCAAGAAGCGTCACTATACCAGTACACTATACGCACAAATTACCTTCATCCAAAAACTTCACCAGAAAATAGTTCTAATGAAGTAAACAAATGACGATTCCACTATCGTAACCATGCAAACGTTCCGTATAACATTGAAATGAAACTTATATAATTTACGGGGTATCTGATAACGAAAGCGGGTATAAAACAATGGCATGATTGTCACCAAGCTATAGGGAAACAAAAAAAAATGAAGATTATCTGGTAACTTAAAAGATCTGAAACTCCTCTGCTTTTCCACCCAAATAAGTCACCATACTAACAATTCCCCTTACCTACATGCGCCTGGTATACTTTCACCAATGTCGTCGTCAGCCTTGGAGCTCCTTGATACTCCCTCAAACACGAGCAAACACCAAACAATAAAGCACTAACGCTGACACTACACTCACCCCGCCATACCGTCCCGAACTGAACACGTCCAATCCACTCAGACCCAGCTGATCGTACACACACACACACACACACACACAAAATCTCTGACATGGGGAACCATTATATTTTTTCCCTCGTATATTTTCAATAACGTTTGTATTTTTCGTTCTGTTGGTTAAGCTCAATTAAAAAAAAAAAAAAATGCCTCTTACTTCTCCAAGGCTTCGTTAAGGACCTATGAGTAACTATATTAAAAGTAGGCTAAGCTATTTGTACCCACACTCGCCAAAGGTCCGAGGGACTGAGGTGATCTGCATTCAGTCCATATTTGCATTAGTAGTCGTCTAATTCGAAATTCTTCCTAGCCGATATAAATTGTTACGTATTAAACCCTTTATATTTTTCTGTACAATTATTTACATCAATTTAATATCTACTTCATACTAAACGAGAAGTACATAAGATATAAAAGGGTTCAATACGTATATCGCTGCACAACACAATGACATAAGGCGCTGGCGGCAGTCCGTTCGGAACACGAACTTCCCATGCGCATTGCCCAATGTGTCTGGAGGGGAAGGGGTTGAGGGAGAGAAAAAAAAAAGGGGGGGGGGGAGCGTGGAGAGAAGGAGGGGGAGGAGCTACAGGAAACGGGTGGATGGGGGTATCCACGGAGAGGAAGGCGATGAGGTTAGAAAGTGGAGAAATGCAAGGGAGGGGGAGAGTTGTATTTGTTTTGCTGAATATGAAAGTATAGCTAAGCATACATAACTCAGTTTCCTTTAAAACAATGAAATATCGAAAACTACATAAGCTCTCTACAGTACCAACAGATTCCGTAACGTTTACTTCAAAATATGGAAGAACAGTTTTATTCCAAATTTGGCAACTTCAATATGAGCGTATACAAAGTTGCCTGGCGCACGATTACCTCGTCTGAGTTTTTAATTTTGCTTCATACCAATGTAAACTGGCATCGGGAATGTTAACATGCGTATCTTGAAAGCTATGGTTGTTAATCATAAGCTACATATAAGTACTGTCAAGAAATTACAGTGGCGATCTTCAGGTGCAGCGAGGTTGTCACGATGAGCCAAAATAAAAAAAAAAAAAAAAAAATCTTGACTATAAGATATCCCGCATAGCAGTGAACTGTTAATAATTTATCTTTTTCACTAACATACACTGCAGTTTGGTTGGGGAGTAATCTGTAGCTGTATGGATCGATATGTATAATCATAGAATTCTTATGCGGTTTAGGTTTATTAAATTTATGAATACACCCCGATAACTGTCCTAAGCCATCGATAAGATAGCAAAACATGAAGGCTGGCTCCCACCATGGCTGTCTGTTCATTATCAGTATTAACACATATGTGGGCAAATTTCTGTAAGAGCTTCCAATCAATGACGCGAGAGAGGAATGAGCAATAGGGACAGCAAAATTAGAGAGGCTATATCAACAAAGCGACTGTGGTCTTTTATTTACCATTCATTCACATGCACACACATACTGGAGAGGACGCCAGACACCGTATGTTATTGTTAAACAAACGTGCCTCAACTCCCTAACCCCTAGCAGATTAGTGGACTGCCGAATGGCAACTTCAGCCTACAGTCCACTGGGTTCACGTTCAGATAAGCCTGGGGCAGCGGGGTCACATCAACGAACACACACAACTATGGGCGATATTATGGTGCAGTTGGGAAGTTTACCAACACCTCTTCCTTACCATCTTTTTTTTCCTGATTCTGCTCCATTATTATTTTCTTGTGTATTATTCATCCAAGCTTGCGACATTTAAAAGATATACAGTACAGTATGAAAAAAGGGGGGGGGATGTTGTGCAGTTTGGAAAATACATCGTTGAAGGGTGCTAGGCAGCCTCCATACCCGAGACTCATACACTATCTGAACAGAACACGAGAGTTGTCCCCACCATAAATGGACTAATGGTAACAGCATTGAGACTCACATAACTCACTTTTATCTAAAAGTCGCCTGATGTCAGCATATGACCCTGCCAGTTGCGCCACCAGATTTTATGTTCCAATTATAGGCTGACTACATTTTCTGGAATCAGTTTATAAAAAAATATATAATCCTTTGGCGATGTGTAATAACAAACAAACAAAATGAGTATGTTCTTTATTCCTGGATTATAAAACAGGAATAACCATTAACATATTTAATATATGAGTAACTCCACAGTCTTAAATTTAATCTCCATCCATTTACCGTACAATGCATATTCCAGTGAAGCCAAGATATACAAAGCTTGCTATGCCATAATCTCAGTGAGGGTGGCCATGAACAAATCGCCTCCATGTCACTCTACACCAACATCAGACTGCCTTCCCGGCAATTCACATCACCTTTATTCATATACAGTGCCTCTCAACTCCATCCCTCCACATGCCCCGTCTCCCCCTCTCTACGTCATGCTCTCCTTCTCCATTCTATCTGTGCGGCGGTCAAAACTCCTCAACAATAAACAAATACAACAGGTAGTTCTGGTAGGCAATACTTGTGCATGCTGGTCCTGTACTGCTCTTCTACAAAATTCTGCTATAATGAAGTTACAATCATTACTGCTATCCAGGGATGAAGTCCGAGATTCCAACAAAACCTTCCACTGAACTGTAGGAAAAAACTATACATTTAGAAGAAAACTGAAAATCTACCTATCTATCTATTGCCTGATGCCTCAATCCCACACGGGGTGGCCACAAAAAAATCGCCTCCATGTCGCTGTCCCCCGCCACTTCACTACCCCGCTCCCAACTCACACCCCTTTCTCTCATGTACCTCTCCACTCCATCCCTCCATCTCATCCTCAGCCTCCCCCTCCCTCTCAACCCCTCCACCTCACTCACATACACTCTCCTCATCAGTCTTTCACTCTCCATCCTCTTCACATGCCCAAACCACCTTAACATGTTTCTCCTAACACTTCCTATCATGTCCACAACCACACCACAATGCTCCTTCACTTCCTCATTTGTTAGTCTGTCTCTCCATGTGACTCCACTTGCTCCTCTCGAATAACTCATTTCCACTGCTCTCACTCTTGACTTCTGTCCTTTCAAGAGGGTCCAAGCTTCACTTCCATATGTTAGTTGGTATCAAAATACTGTACTGTAATGTAACAACTTTTTCATTTCCATGCTCACCTCGCTGTTTCTTATCACTGCTCTCAATGAACCAGCAACCTTCCTTCCCTGCTGCACCCTTTCAAGCACTTCACCCTCCAGATGTCCATCCTTACTCATCACACTACCCAAGTACTTAAATGCACTCACATTCTCCATATCCTGCCCATCCAATCTCACCGTACATTCACTGGCTTCACTTCTCTCGAAGACCATCACTTTACTCTTCCCTACATTCACCTTTAGATTACGTTTCTTACACACTCTCCCAAACTCATCTACCAAGCCTTGCTGCTCCCCTTCGTCTTCGCTCAACAACACAGTATCATCTGCAAACAACAGTACAGGGAGTTTCCAAACACAGCCGTCTCTCACTAGGGCCGCTCCAACATCCACTGCCCGACCTTGTATCTCTTTTATAACCCCATCCATATACAGATTGAACAACAATGGAGACATGACACATCCTTGTTTCAATCCAACCTTCAAATGGAAAGATTCACTCAGTTTGCCATCCACATGCACTGCAGCCTTAGCACCCTCATACATACTCTTCACTGCCTTCAACAACTTCCCATCCACACCATATATTCTTAATACTTTCCACAATCCTTGTCTATCCACCCTGTCATATGCTTTCTCCAGATCCATGAAGGCTGCATACAACTTCTTGCCCTTCTCTAGAAACTTTTCCATTAAGGATCTAAGGATGAATATCTGGTCCACACAACCTCTTCCCTTCCTAAAACCTCCCTGTTCTTCTCCAACAAATTCCTCTGTTATTTCCCTAACTCTGTCAGTAAGTATCCTACCATATACTTTTCCTATTACACTGAGAAGGCAAATGCCCCTATGATTACCACAAACTGCTTTTTCCCCTTTTCCTTTGTACAGAGGAATAATTATACCTGACTTCCAATCCTCCGGGACTCTACCCTCCTCCAACGCCAAACTGCACACCTTCCACATCCATTCTATTACTATCTCTCCCCCATGCTTCAGCATTTCACCACACACTCCATCAGTTCCTGGGGCTTTCCCCATTTTAACCTTCTTCATTGCTTCCACCACTTCCATCTTGCTGATTTCTTCCTCTCTTCTCACAACTCTCCTTCTCCTTGCCATTCCCCAGCCACTTATACTTGCATTACTTTCATTCTCTATGTTCAGCAGTTCATTAAAGTGTTCTCTCCATCTGTTTACTTTTTCTCCCTTCTTCACTAGTAATCTACAATTTTTATCTTTCACACCCTCACTGACTTTGTTGGCACCCTGTCTAGCTCTTTACTTCCTTCCAGAGCATTTTCTTACATTCCCTCCACTTTGCACTCAAATTTCTTCCAAATTCCTCATCCACTCTCTTCTTACTCTCTCTTACTAATCTGAAAATTGAAATTATTATTGCACTTCTTCCTACCTACAGATGGGATGAGCATGGCAGTAAAAGAAAAAAATCCATTCATCCATCCATCCAATCCAGCATTGCCCCAGGAAAAGTGTCGGAGTCCAGGACTAGTCAAGTTGGTCAATCAATCAAATATTATTCTGAATACTCCATTCATCCATCATCCAATCCTAAGTTGCCCCATGAGGAGTGTAGGAGCCTGGGGGTAGGCAAGTTGGTCCTGATATTTAAGATGAGAGTGCAACATAAAGTTTTTACAACCAAACCATTAACACAATACCTTCACAAATGCTATATGTAAGACTGCTGTACTATTATCATTATAACACCTTATGAAAATCCCATGTATACATGGAGACCCAAAGAACATTGAAAACATAGTGCAGTACATATGGACCATTAACTTTCACAATAAACTGTATTTCCCTAAAACATCTTAATTATTCACTTCGCTACTGTTGCACACAAGCCATACACAAACCACTGTATACCATATAAATATACTGTATTAGGGTACATTATAATTTCTGGTGGGTTATTAATTAAAAGAGAGAGAGAGAGAGAGAGAGAGAGAGAGAGAGAGAGAGAGGGAGAG
>JAGKTI010005382.1:0-14475 GCA_018397915.1 Birgus latro | reverse complement strand
ACACACACACACACATGTAGCTTTACACTCACCTATCAGACAGTTAATCCGACAAATATTACGGTAAAAACTGGTTCCTGGTCACACACTCCACACAAAATTCATCCCTAACTCGATCTCCTCTCAGTTCCATTGCCTTGTTAGGACCTCTATCTCTCTCTCTCTCTTTCACCATTTCTATGCACTTCTTCTAGGCCAAAAAAAAAATAATAATAATAAATTGACCAACTGCATTTAAAATGGGTCACAAAACCCATTCAAAAGCATACCATAGTTCTTCATTAATACTTTAACATTCAAAATTTTATAATTCACTCTGGCTATTTACACAGTCTTTTACTCAGGTTGAGAGTTTTTTCAAATAAGAAGAATCTCTTAAGCTGAAAAAATCAGTTCTTCACAGGACACAACATAATTCAGCTTGTGATTTTGTTCCCAAAGGAGAATCCCAAACACGATTTCCTTACTATTTATTTCAGCCAATGGCATGATAATATTCCCTTGTATGAGACTCATGCAAACTATCTCAGATACATATATAAGCAGCACCCAGAAGAATGTAAGTGTAATGTGGAAAAAGAAGAAATAAGGATGAGGTGCAAAGAATGCCCCAATGCCACTTAAAATACAATCCTTCATGTGTTAGGTGAGGGTAAGAATGTACTCTGGATAGTACTCCTGCTTGTCGTACTTAACAATGATGGACGGGTTGGGCGCTGAATTCCCAGTGGAGTCAAAGGGGAGGGAGGTGGCAGGGTTGGTTGGGGGTCGTACCATAGATGAGTTACCTTGGGTTATTGTGCCCACTGCTACCTTCGCCACAAACATGTACTTGAGCCCACTAGAGTCCCCTTGGCAGTAGTTATAGGAGTAGGCAGCATCGGTGGAAAAATAAGTCCCTCGACCATATAACTGGCCACTAGCAGTCCCATGCAATCGCCAATCTAAATTCTCGGCACATATGCTGGAGATGACATTGTGTGAGGTCCCATGGAACAGCTGCCGGACATCCACCTTTGAATCATCACCATACACAGCACTGAGTTCCTTGACCTTATTTTGGAAGGCTCGCCAAAGGAATACATTCTGGATACGCTCCACCTTCATCACACTCGAGGTGGACACACGGCCCGCCAATAACCCGACAGCTGTCTGGTATTCGGTGGATGTTGGAGCCAATGTCACAAGTCTCAGACGCTCCTCTGGCTGCATCTCTTCCCAGTGCGACGGCAGCTCAGATGACTTCTTTTGTCCATCATCCTTTTTCTCTTCCTGCTCACTGGGCAAGTGAGGCTCTGGACGTCGTCTCACCACTCTGCTCACTTTGGTGTTCTGGTTGGTCTGTTTCATGGTCTGAAGGTCTAGAATGTATGTAAACTGGGAGTTCTTGAAACTGAGCGGTGCCATAGGACTCTGCTGAAAGTATTTCTCAATGTCATCTGAGGTGATGCTGCTCACCAAATTGGTTTCCCCAGCAGTGTCCACATTCCCATATTTGACCCACTTGCTGTTCTTATCCAGAAAGTACCACATGTTTTTGGCAGGCAGTATGGGCTGACTGGGAAGTAATTCGGTGCACAAACGACGCAGTTCAAGTGTCACCGTTTTAGCTGAGTTTGTGAGGGTGAAGCCGGTGAATGTGGCAGTGTCAGGAAAGTCAGCATGCCAGGTGTCTCGGCCTAGTAGGATTAAAAGACCAGTCAGGGACATGTCCAAAGATGATGGGTCAAGACGTGGGATATCAACCCCTTTCTGCTCAGGGTCACAGAAAGCTCGCTCCAAGCAGATGACCTGGTTGTGGCGAAGGTTCTTCCAGCAATCTGACTGCTTCCTAATCTGCCAGTGGAAGTGGTGTGAAGCATGCAATCGAGGGCACACACTTCCCTCATTCTTGCACACACTCTCCACCGAATAGTAGCAGATCTCTGGTGTGGCCACGTCTCCCAACAAGTAGTGTGCCCAAAGTGTCCTGCGACGGATGCCATCTTTTGGCACTCCTGTGACCTTCACTGCCTCAATGTTCTTTTCTGTCTCCTCACCATCTCCCAACAACTGGTTCTTTTTGGTGGCTTTCTTTTTCTCCAAATCCTTGCTGCCCCCCCAAACCTTCTGATTCTTGATATTTTTCTTTTGCAATTTCTCAAGGCTCCTGTAGTTTTCATCACTGGACTCACTTTCACTCTCTGCACTAGAACTACTGTTGTCCTCACTACCACTGACTACAAATTTACCTTTACTTTTAGCTTTTCTTGAAGCAACTTTTCTTAACTTATCTGCTGCCTCATCAGAATCTTGACTGTTTTCCCCAGATGACATGTCTCTATCAGTATCATCTGCAGTCTTTTGCTTCCTGGGCTTTAACTGGTTATCTTCAACATGTTTCTTGGAAATCGACTGGTTATCTTCAGTGTGTTTCTTGGACTTCGATTGTATATCTTCAACACGTTTCTTGGACTCTGGCTTGTTATCTTCAGGTGTCTTCTCTCTATCTTTTTCTTTGCTGGCCTTGTTGTTTTTTATTGGGGACTGAGGATTGTCTTTTGTCTCCTTGGGAGCCTGAGAAAGACTGGGGTTGGCCTGTAGAAGCGCAACCAGAATGTCTCGTGGTGACTCGTTAGTAGAAAACCCATGCAGCTGAAGCAGATGGTGACAAGAGGGACTCTGCAGGTCATGGTTCAGCTGACAGTCCTTATGGGAACACTGAGTCAGCCTTGTCACAAAGCTCAGGCATACATGAAGCTGATCACATGCAGTTCTCTCACACTGTGACTGGTTGTAGTCCGCACAAACTGTCAGCAACCCCAGGTCTTGATGCTGACCCTCCTGCCCTGCATACAGAAGCTGCAGCAACTCACGAAGAGCCTGGTCACGAAGATGGTCCAGAAAAAGTGACTTAAGAACAGCCACGTTGTGATCGGTGTGCCAGCTGTGGCCGAGCACACAGGTCTGGCCAGCATCACATGTTGCTACGGCCATCTTAGGACAGACATGCAGGTTCATGCAGGTGTGACGGTGTTGACAGCCATGGAGACCACAGTGCTCAGCACAGATGTCCAGCTGTGGCTGTAATTGCACCGTCTCACCCTGTAGACAGAACACATGGGAGTAGCGCAACGCAGTGGCTCGCACAGATGCCGGTGTCAGCTGGTGCTGCTCCATCAGCTGCAACAGACTGGCAGAGAAGCTCGGTTGTGTTGACAGAGCCTTCACCAGCTTGTGTGGCTCCACCCATCGCTCCCTAGTCTCTCCCACCTGTCCACGCTGGCTCCCTTGAATATGGTACCTCTCTCCTGGGTAATCTTGGACTCCTCTCTGTGCTTGCCAGTTTGCTCTGCTTGATTCCTGATAATTACTCTGATACCTCCCTCTTGGATAATCTAGGACATCTCTCTCTACTCGCCAATCCTCTCTGCGCAAGTCCTGATAAGTGCAAGATGAGTCTCTGGCCCTCCAATCATTACTCTGGCGGTTGTATGTTCCACACTGTGCCTGCAACACACCATACATCCTCGTCATACATAACCACGATTCACAATACTTACCTCTACCTGCTACTGGCCATTTGTTCTGACATGATGAAGATCTTTAACCACTTTTAGCTCAGTTGGTGGCCCCATATCCTCAGACAGAAAGTTGATTAGACTAGTATCCTAATCAAGGAAATTAATTCCTACCTCATAGGAAAGGCTCATCAAATTACATACAAGTATAACATGGTATTCAAGTCTGGAGAATGGCAAAATTCCACTGGGTAAGAATATATGCATTACACAGCATCACTTATTTAACATTCAATATTCCATATTTTGATCATGGTACACTTGATCCAAAGAGTACTGGCATACACTTGGTGCAAAACTGTGACACAAAAGACAATGTTTCTACCCCACATCAGTATATCTGCTGTCTTTACCCCTTCACATCTAAAGACATTTCAAAATTTTACTTGACTCTGCCAGAATATAACTACTGTATATTTGGGACAAACCTCTGTCAGTAAAAGAGTTAATGAAGGCTATACCTAACCCCTCCAATCTGAAAAATCCTTCCTGAGCTAAATATAAGATTTTAAAAGCAACAAGACTAAATCTAGAAACAGGAGTCATGCAGTTAACCATGCCACGTACAGTACAAATTCTCAAATCTGAATTGCTTGGTTCCAAATGTTACAGAAACTAGAATACTGTACATGTATTCTGGAAAGTAGAATGGTATTGGTAAATATGAGAAAATCACATAAAAGATAACCTACAGTACCATGAACAGTAAATGCAATATAGTACAGTACCCTGTTTTAGGACTGTAATATATTAACCACTGTTATACTTGTCCATAAATACTGTAACTTTGATCTATCTATCTATTGCCAGATGCCTCAATCCAGTAAGGGGCAGCCACAAACAAATCACCTCCATGTCACCCTGTCTAATGCCACTTCACTGCCTTGCTCCCAGCTCACACCCCCCTCTCTCATATATCTCTCCACTCCATCCCTCCATCTCATCCTTGGCCTCCCCTTGCCTCTCTCCCCCTCCACCTCACTTGAATACACTCTCCTCATTAGTCTCTCGCTCTCCATCCTCTCCACATGGTCAAACCATGTGATGGAGGGCGGTGGGAGAAATACAAATAGCTTCGTCTTTATTTATGCACCAACTGTGTGTGGACAGATGATAACATCCACTTTTGCATGAAAATATATTTTGGAAAAGCAGAAGTTTTTGAAAACCACATGGGAAGTTTAACGTATAAGTCAGCTAGTGACTTTTGCTGGTCAGTACTGTCGTTGTATGTGCCTTCAGATTATGATAAATGAATATTCTTAGGACATAATGAGCTAAACTGATCACTTATGATGTCACTGGAACCCCTTTGCATGATACTTCTTTGGTTGTGTAATATACAGGACACAAGACAATGGGTCATGTTACAAGTGGCTGTTGATATTTTGCAACATGTCTTCCTTAATGACCTATTATGGATATTACATCCTCCTATACCCTTTTCATCACAACTTGGCCTAGAGTTTAGCCCTTTTGCAGCTCATTCCACACTGCTCAGGACAGAAAGAAGACATATCACAGTCCTACATCATTTCACAGCAATTTTTTGTTACAAACATGATATTCTAGAGTTAATACCTTTTTACAACTCAGCATTCAATATGGGGAGAAGGCAATTTAAGGCCACGTCAGAGTCAAAAATGGGCATAACTGTCAAAATTGTATTAAAATGGCAAAAATACAATATAGCACGGGAATGTTCAGAATACAGCTCAATGGTAAAAGAATTTTAAAAAGTAATCCCTAACTCTTCCATTTCATCCCTGGTCCGAATTTTAAAAAGTAATCCCTACCTCTTCCATTTCATCCCTGGTCCGCCAGCTGCTGTCATACCCTCCTCTATTTGGGCTTCCTCTGTAGTCACCTCTTCCACCTCTCCCTCTCCCTCTATGGCCTCCTCCACGTCTCTCATTTCCTCCTCTTCCTCTCCCTCCACTTCTCTCAGATCTTCCCCTGCCTCCTCCACGCCCCTCACTCCCTCTGCCAAAACGACCTTCTTCCGCTGCAGCTTTCACTGTCACCAGGGACGGGTTGAATGGACAGATGTCAACTAAGTTACATGAGGGACTGCTCCTCCTCCTCCTCATCATCATCATCATAACCCTTATTATTATCATCAACATGGCCATCATCATCATCAGATTAACCCAATCACCAGCATCTAGTGAAAGCAAATAACACAGTACTGTAGGGAAAAAAAAAAAAAAATACAGTATCCCATACAAAAGCAAGTAACAGTTCTGGACTACAGTAGCCTAGCCTTGGATCACATCCCCCTAAACAATGCACAGAAGTAGGTTTAAGTCCTCATTTTGAAATCTTCCTTTAAAAAAAAAAAAAAAAAAGCAAGATCACATTTTGCATTCCCTCCATCAAAAAGCATTCTGTCCTCATTTTGAAATCCCTAAAAAAAAAGTCTGCCTTCAATATGAATTCCTGGTTTATGTTACTATGTCTCAAGTACTGGAAATTGCCTATTAAAGCCTTGCCATCATCATTACCACCTCCAACACCCTGCTCCTTCCTGGGAACCCACAGAGAGGGGATGAGTGGATGACCATGACAGAAGTGCCTCTTGGCTATCTTATCCTCATACACCTTTTTCATTCTCTCAAACACTCTTCCTCTTCTAATTCTTTTTTCAGTGTGCTGTTCCACACTCTTCTTCCACACCACATATTATCTGCCTCTACCAACACTGCTTTCTACATCACTTTCATACAACTTCTTTGGCACCTGACCAATGTGCATTTCCTACATGTCCAAATGAAGCCTTACTGCTACCTTTAATCCAGATCTGCCAGTTCCCCCAGTTTAACATAGTACTGTAGTGGTTGTAATCCTTGGCTCATCTGAACATGAACCAGGTGGACTGCAGGCTGAAGGTGCCCGTCCTCTGCAGGCAACCACAGGAATACTGGGGAACCCTACCTCATGCAATTTTTAGTTAGGAAAAGGTGATGATGATGACAATGATACTGCTGCTGATGATGATGATGACAATGATGATGATGATGATGATTACAGTATTATTATTATTACTGTATTATTATTGCAGTTGTTGTGTGTTGCAATCACTATTTACAATCATAAGAATACCAAACCAACAAGAACATCAAACATTCCAACACTGTTATCATACGGTTATCACAAGGCCTTTAATCTTATCGGGTGGTCCACAACACAACCCAGATATAAACAGTAACTACAGTATCACTATCCTCGATGTCAGAAAGGGAGACGGATGCCTTCTTGCAGTGGCACTGATATAATGGGTTGGCTCCACTGCCTGGTTGTGCATATGTCCCCAGGTTTCCTCCCTATTCCCTGAAGGGAGGATGATGAGCAGCTGGGGGAGGGCAACTTCAGCCTGCAGTCCACCAGGATCATGTTCAGACTAGCCTGGAGTTGTAACTACTTCTGCTACTATTTTTATTACTGTACTACTACTACTAGATCATTACTGTACTACTATTATTAATTATTACTGTATTACTACTACTACAACAACCATACTACTACTACTACTACTATTACCACTACTGCTACAACCATACTACTATTGTACTACTACTACTATCATACTACTATTACTTCAAACATACAACTACTACTACTACTACTTCAATATACAGTACTCTGTTCATTTTAGCACATTCAGGCTCCTATAACTCACTCTCAGCTGCATTTCTGTAAATCATCAAGCATTAACTGCAATTAAATAGCAAAGAAGATGTAATCACTGATGGGTTACTGCTGACATAATTAACACTCCCAAGATACAACTCACTCTCAGTTGTATAAAATCATCAAGCATGAACTGGCATTACATCCAGAGGCAACAAATTCGTAACTTATCATGCAGACTGCCTGTTATCATATCACCTTTCAATACGTGTGGTGATCATGTCGTCCACAAGAAATGGGTGACTGTGTTCAAAACTATTTAACCCTTTCAGATTACAAACAGGTGCTGGTGAGGATGACTTCATGTGGTGACATGGACTTAACTTGGCAGCTATGAACTGTCCCTCAACTCTCTTTCCATCTCCTAAAAGGGAGATGATGGAATACACAAGGGAAACTTCTGCCTATAGTCAACCATGTCTATGTTCAGATAAGACCACCACCACCACCACAACAACAACATTAAACTAGAAAAAGCTTGGGCTGTGTCTGAGATATTATGTCTGGTAAGGTTAGACTGCGATAAAGTTATGCATCAGATCATTAGGTAAGGCTGGGATGAGGTTCATACTCACACTGCTTGAGCATATCACCAAGGTTATACGCAGTCTGTAGCAGCTCCTCTCGGCTGCCTCCACCCAGCCCCGCCATCCTCCCTCATGTACGGTACCACCTGAAAGAACCCAAATGTTTTAAGTCTCAACCACCTGAAAGAACCCAAATGTTTTAAGTCTCAACCACCTGAAAGAAACCAAATGTTTTAAGGCTCAACAACAGGTTGGAGGGAAGGAGGGGACTGAGGAAGGGTTCAATGGTGAGGAAGTGAAGTGATGAAGTGAAGCTGGAAAAGGAAAAGGGGACCAGAAGAATAGTTAGATGGTGATGAAGCTGTTCCAGTTGTCGACTAACCTGTCTGTCTGGCCAAGCAGATCCATCAACTGCAGGCAAGCAACCACCCTTGCAGGACCACCCTGTGCAGTGAACCAATGTTCCCTTGTGGCAAGCAGCACCTCGCCACTGTGAGGTGTGGAAGAGTGTAAAGGTTTGGTTCCCAGATGGATGCTGCATTTGTGTCTCCACCAAGTTAATGTGTGCACCACAACAGGCTCCACGTCATCCTGTTATCTGGTTATATGGTTACCACCCAGCACTGTAAATGGTTTCCTGGGTTATAGTAAACCTTTAGGTCTGTCACTCAATGTTGATCCAGCTAAAGTGGATAAAAGGATAACGGAGAGTGACAGAGAGGTAGGGGTCAAGAAATGATTAGATGGTGAGGAAGGGACATAAGGTTTAGGATAAGGAACACATGTCGGAACTTCGGAGTATACTGGTATTATAAGTGGCTTTGGCAACTTTTAAACACCTGATCCTTAGCTACCTATTTATTCTGTTCAATCCATCTCAGTCTCCTCTGGTATGTTACTAATGCAAACAACCATATATTAATGCAAGATATATATAAACATCAAAGACAATATCCAGGTACAATATGCATAATAAACTGCTAATGTATGTAGTGGTGACTATCATCCACTCACTTGATATAGTGCTGCCTACTTCTTCCTTAACCTTTATCATTCCTTTTCTGTGCCTGCCCTCCTCTCTTCCTATTTCTCTCATCTTTCCTGTCACTTCTTATTGCTTTTCTTTCCTTTACAGGTGGCTTTACATTGAGCGACAAGCCAAATGGTTTCCTGTAAGCCAAGAAACCATTTACAATGCTGGGTGGTAACCATATAACGAAACCATACATGCTCCCCTACGTGTCAACAAGAGGGTTGATGGAAGATCAGTGCCCCTTCCTGTAAAACAAATAAAAGTCAAATGGCCACCCCTTATGGGACTGTGGTATCTGGCAACAGACAGATAGACAGAATTGCTAAAGCAACAGTGTGGACTCCTGTACCAGACAGAATTGCTAATGAAACAGCGTGGACTCCTGTACCACCTACAATACATAAGTTGAAGGGAAAGAAGGTGGGTAGAAAGGAAGGACCAGATGGTGGTAAAATGAGCTTAGAAAACTGAAGAAATGTTTGGTTAAATACTGTACTGTAACATGTTCCCCCTTCCAAAATACCCCAGCATCTAGTCCTCTCCCCCAGTGTGATACCAGACTCCCATCTAGTATGGCAAAAATAAAATTAAGGAAAAAATAAAAACTTTAATTTCCTGCCTGTCCAATCAGCTGTTGGCTACACTGATTACATAAATTTATTTTGTCCATCCACCCTAATCTTTTCCTGCCCCATCAGGACCACAGAGGCCCAAGGCTGGGCTACTCTGTCCCAACATTTATGCAAAGTGATCAGCCTCAGCTCAACCCACAATGGCATTATGTTGGGAACAAACCCCAACTAGCCCTCAAACCTTGACCCTCATGGATCCCATCTGAATGAACTGCTTTACCCCACTCCATCACCAGGAGGTTATATGGTTACCCCCTAGCATAGTATGGTAAATGGTTCCCTGGGTTACAGTAAACCATTTGGCTTGTCACTCAGAGCAGAATCTTAAAGCAACACATACTACAATATCGAGAGAATGATGATCGCCCCTTCCTAACTCGAAATAATAATACCCTCCAACACTTATGCACTCCAAGCACCCAAGTAAGATAAAATCCACATCAAGTATAGTGTACGATAAAATGAGGGCACAAACAGCAAAACTTCCCTACCGCATTAAATGGCAAATTCCCTCCTACCGAATTGTCAGGGGTACCGGTAACCAAAATTGAACAATAACTAATAACTTTCAAAACAACACTTAAGCACTCCCAGCACAAATCAAAATAACAAAAGACCCCCATATGTAACCAACAAGATACGGTTAAGTCGAAAACAACAACCATTCCCTATGTTCCCACCTGTCGAATCAGCTGTGTATATGGTAGGGACTTCACTTATTTCCCTCCTCCTCACCACTGCACCACTATCTTGCTGCTCCTCTCGCCAAATACACTTGTTCTCTGGATGTTCGTGCTTCTAGATCGGGCTGTAAACTACGTTCCAACCTCACACAAAGCGCACTGAGTAAACGTACAGGAACACTCAACCCCTTCCCTCTCAACTCACAGGTCCAGCACACGTCAGTTCCGTTTTCTCTTATGATGCGGTCTAATTAATGGGCAACTAAAGTACATTCACTATGTTCTCTTTGCCGTAATATGTATGTGATACGGGTAACGGGATCCAAGGATATATTCCATTTTTCTTTAGTACATATAATTTCTGGCATCTTGCAGTGAATTATGGGATGCTGAGGTTTATCCTGCTTTTCCTCTGTAATTGCCCAGCCATATTTCAGATGGGAATAAGGACTCGGATATCGTGATGCCCCTCTCAGTAACGATACAAATGCATATTCCAACTCACTTCTAACCCAATTTAGCCATTCTCAAGCAGCAATGTAGAAGTCTTCACATATGCACTGGGAGCAGGTGGGGTCAAACCCTATTTTCAGCATTAGGGCTGTCCATGAGTATGCAAACGTCCCAAAACTCCTTTATTCCCAAAAAGGATGATGATGGGCAGCACGCAAAGGGAATCTTCACTAGCCATTTGGGGGTCACAACTACTTCCAATACTCTGAACCTCTGATTCTCTTTATTTATTCTATTCCTGCTACAGTCAGAGTGCTATTCAACTGAGTGTTGGAGAGCCTTCCTTAATTCCTTCACTGCCATGTCTTCTATACTAAATTCATATTACAGTACTACCAAATTATTTTCATTTATTGCTGTGATGGGAAGGAGTAGACAAATGGTTTGGCTGTGTGGAGAGAATAGAGGATAGCAACTGAGTATGGAGGGTGAGAGGTGTGAACGTTAAGGGTAGCACTGGGGGGGAGGGGACCTATGGAATGGTCATGGAGTGTGACTGCAAAGACAGAACTGAGCAGAAAGGCAACTAGAAATCAAATGGCATGGAAAGTTGCCATTAGGTGACCAAGGTCAATGTATGCAAGCCTGTTGGTGCCTGTATATGAATGACTGAACACTTAAATGAAAAATAAATGAACATGCTTCGGGAAACCTCACGTAGCGAAGGAGTTAAACTTTGCACCTGTACTGGACATTTATTGCTAAAGTCATAACGTTTTGAACAATGTAGTAACATTAAAGTGGGCTTATTACAGTACCTGACTGCAAGTAAAATCAAAGCTCTAATTTGCATACACCTAGGCATCACCTGAACAAATGGGATAGTAACTTTTGCCACATAAGAAGCAAATGCACTTTAACATTATTATACAGTGATACACATTGCTTAAAAAAATAAAAAATCAACAAACTGTATCTACAGAAGTATCTATCAGATGGCAGCCCAAGTAACTTCAATTCACATTAATTTAACTGGGGAAAAGACAGTGGAAATACTAATCAAGTTTATTTGCATTAACAAAAATATCAGGGTTTCATTTATCAGAATACATTTACATTTCTGTCATCAATATAAATCAGTGCTTCTGTTTTCAAAATATTCTCAATTAGTACACAACATAAAAGAACAAAGTAATTTAACCGAATGCTTCCTGGTGGCTCTTTAGTATACTTTTGCTGCTGCCAGACAATTTTACACACCTTAGAAGAGGCCTCTCATAATGAGCGGTTTATTAAGGCCGTGTTTAACATCTCCAGTTTGAATAGCCTATCCAACCTCGGTAAAATCACTAGATGGTAAGAATAATATCAATAAAACATCCCCTGGATCTGTGGGTCAACAATTGTGTTCAGAAGACATTTAATGGCTATTTTACACACACACACACTGTATACATAAATGCATACACAGGCAAACAATGCACAGCCTACAGTAAACTATTACATAAACCAGTTCACACTTTGACCTTACTGTCTCACTCTCAATCATCACCACCTGCCTGCTTCTGTAGTCACACAAGGGGCTGGCAGGATTTAGAAATCAGAACAGAAAAAAGCCATCATCATCACCATCACTGTCATCCTTATCATCATCCTCCCATCCCAGCTTCTTTAGTCATACATTAAGCTGGAAAAAAAATAATAATAATAATAATAATCCATCCATCATCCAATCCTACATTGCCCCATGAGGAGCATTGGAGCCCGGCGCTAGGTAAGTTGGTCCTGACATTTAAATAAATACAATTAAAAAGTTGCCTATTGTCTCAGAGTGTGGACAACTTCAGTACTTTACTTCAGCTCATGCCAGACAATTTTTTTCAGCTAAAAAAGAGGAATAAGAGTCTGAAAGTATTAACACAGCTACCATTAGCCCACTTATCTTTGGAACAATTCTACTACTGCACTGTGTTCTGCTCCGACCAATGCCAAACAATTTTATTCAGCTGAGTGAGTCTTGTGACTGAAAGTGTAAAGATGGTTTTGCCATGTGGGTAGGATGGAGAACGAGACACTGACTAGAAGAGTGTATGTGAGTGAGGTGGAGGAGGAGATCAAGGATGAGATGGAGGGATGGAGTGGAAATATGTATATGAAAGAGGAAGGTGTGAGTTGGAGGGGGAAAGGGACTGGGGAAGACTAAGGATGGGATGGTGGGAAGGAGTGGAGAGGTATATGAGAGGGAGGGGGGCAAGTCAGAGGGAGGGCACCAAATACGAGAGGACACGGTGATGTGGGGGCAATTTGTCCCTGCCCACCCATTATGGGATTTAGACGTTTGGCAATAAACAGACAGATGGAGAGTCACAAGTACCTGAAAGTGTTTATTCTAATCTAGGGACTGGAAAGGTGGGAGAATGAGTGCCTGGGTTATTTGACTGGCAGGTTGTTAATGGCTCTCCCTCTATTGTGCTTTCACGTTCCTTCTTTTTGGGGTCATGATGATGATGATGATGATGATATTCAGCTGAGATTGAGTCATAGAAGCCTTAGTGTTACATCATAAAACTATCACAGACAAAATCACAGTTAACCCCATTAGTATCATGACACCATTTTCCTTCCATTCTTGCTATCACTGTACATCTTTCACTTTAACTTGGCCCAGACTTTCATCTTATTGCAGCTAATTTTCCTTGGCTCTGTGGCAAAAAAAGGCAGTGCTATGGCTCTACATCCCTTCCACAGCACTTCTTTGTGACTAGTATCATTTTTCTAGTTCTTCACCTTAACCCAGATTTTCATATTTTTGCTTATAATTTCCCCTAGCTCAGAGACAAAAAGAAAATGCTATGGTTCCACATCCCCAGCACAGTTCTTCTTTGTGACTAGTATCTCCATGGCATAAAAAGATACAGTAATGTTATGGCTACCTCACTCTTCTGCCACTCCAAGGTTCCCTCCCTTACATACAAGCAGGTGTGTCAGTGGTGGTCTTCATCTTTAAATCAGGTTGCATAACAGCCGTCCAGTCAAGTGTAGATGCATTCAATAGCTCAACAATCTTTTTTCGGCTCTGAAATAAAAAAAAAAAGGAAAAAATATTCAACTCAAAATTATATCAAATTAAAATATCTTACAGGCAACCACTATTATGTATTTGGGATGTACCCTCAAATTTTGCAGATACTGTATACTCCTTTCACCTTATCTTGGCCCAGATTTTCATCCTTTTGCAGCTCAATGGCAGACAAATAGAACACTATGGCTATACGTCCTTTTTGTTGCATTTCTTCATGACTAGCATCATATTCCAATGTTAATCTGTTGCTACAATTCAGTATTCATGGCAGAGAGATGGCAATTTTAGGCCATGTTAATAAAAATGAAGATATGGTAATTTTGGGCCATATTCACATAAAAGGAGTATTACATAAACCTGATACTGTAAACTGGGGGAAACTACAGTATGGTGCCAGTCATGAAGAAGTGCTCTGGAAAGGATGTAGAGTCACAGTTTTGTCTTTTTCCACCACTGAGCTAAGTGAAATTAGCTATCAAAGGACAAAAATCTTGACCAAGCTAGTGTAAAAGAACTACAGTATTGCAAATCAGCTTTATAAGAAGGAATGGCACTTTAAATTTTCCAATAAATTTCTGATGATTTAACAGAAGAGAACTTAAAAAAATGGCACCAAATGATGAGGATTTAGTATACCTCCCAGGGTCACAGGTAGCAAACCATGAACTACCAACAGAACTTACAACAACGACTGGCAATAATAAAATGGAATGAGGTTATATGCTGATGATGATGATAATGATGATGATGATAATGATGATGATGACAATGATGATGATGATGATGATGTTGAGGAGGAGAAGGAGGAGGAAGTG
>JAGKTI010005381.1:0-45310 GCA_018397915.1 Birgus latro | reverse complement strand
CCTGGTTTGCGGTACACTCGTGATGAAGGGGTACCAGTGACAGTAAATGTTGACTCATCACTCCAAAGCACAGTTTTCCATTGCTCCTCACTCCAGGCAAGATATTTCTTACAAAAATTTACTCTCTTTTTCTTCTGAAGTGCAGTTAGCAGTGGTTTTTTACGAGCACAAAAACTCCTGTAGCCCAGATCGTTATGCAACGGTTGCTGCACACTTCTGACAGACACATCTGCCAGCAACTGTGAGTTCTTTTCTTTTAAATCCCGTGCTGTTAGCCTTGGATCCTTGCTAACTTGCCTTGAGATCAGCTGACGGGTCCTGAAGGTTGTCTTACGAGGTCTCCCAGGCTTGGGAAGTGGAGTGGGAGGAATGGCCTCCCCACTGTCCTTGAACCGCTTCACCAGTCTCTGCACTGTCCTCAGTCTACCACCATCTGATTTGCAATAAATGGGAGTTTGTGGCCATCTTTGTATAAAGTAATCACTTCCACACGTTTGTCCTTGCTTGTGGTTACTTTAGGCATGATGAGAATGTGGTAGGTAACCAAATAACTGTGTTATTTGAGTCAAAACATGCCCTCGTGGTGCATCACACACAGAGACAATCCTCCTCCTGTGGCTGCCCAAACATTACTGAGCCTGCTCCTGTGGTGCCAAACCTATCAAGCAGGGTTGCCAGCTCCCATTGAAAAAGCGTCAGCTCATTTCGCATCACAGGGAGAATGACGTCGGCAAAAAAGCGTCAATACTTTCCGCACCTACTGTATACAACGGTTTATCATTAGACCTGTTGGAATACTCATATTTTCTTCAACTCAAACCTGCCCTACAGGAAGAATTACTGTACTCATAAAATCTGTGTGTGTTGTAAAAGGCAGCTAAAATTACTCCCGTTTTTTTGTACTGATATGGAAACCTCTCTGACTGAAACTTCTTGTGTCTTCAAGTTCACATCCCTTGGATGATTGATAAGCTTTGCTATACTCTTCCCCACTGCAAAGAAATGTGGGGTTTTGTTGCTAGGATGATCGTCATTGTCCAAAATCTTTGTCAGCAGTGCCTAAGAAATTCTAAGATTCATCACGTGTAGCATGATCACAGTGTGGTATACTGATGAGGTTTGCATTTCATGGACAACAGACTTTTTAACTCTGCCAGGTATGTCATCTTAAAATTACTTAATATTCTTACCATTACCATTCTGTTTTATTATTATCTTAGGGGATGCCTCTTGTGGTAAACAGCTAAACACGTACATTTCTAAAACTCCATAGCTGAATCGGATTGTCAGAAGAGAGGAAGAACAAAATGACATCTGTTGGCTGAAGAAGCTAATGTCATTGTACCATTCCAACCATATAGTGGTATTTAAGTGACAGTTTATTACCAGTAACACTGAATCTGAGTGATGGCCTTATTAAGTTATTCATTCTGTAACCAGATTCTTTTATTCAACTTAGGAAGGGTCTCTAATACAGAAGGGGGATTATTAGTGTGGAAAACTCAACCATAATGACTAGCCGTGAAATGAAAAGACAAAGATGTCCCCAGGCTGAATGCATAAATGATTTAGCAACTTACTGGTGTTGTTTAGGAAGACGAGGCTGAGGAGCAGAAGACGCAGCAAGACCTGAGCCGGCCAGTGTCATCGCAACCAGTCTCCGGGACTCCCTGGTGTGTGGTGTGGACTGGTGATGGACGCGTATTTTTCTACAACCCAACCACCAAGTAGGTTTTCATCCTCATCATCTATCTTTTTATTTTGGGTGGTTGTCTTCCATACACAGTCACCTAGTATACAAGTATACTTGGTGTATGATGGATACATAGAAGCAGAAGTAAGGATATTTTTTGTCAGGTTTTTTGTATTTTGTTATTTGTTGCATTTCTCTTATATTAGTGGCTTTCTTATTCTGTCAAACTTTCTCTGGCTCTGGACCTTACCTCACCATACCTAGGAATGGCAAAAGAGGCCTGGATGATGATGGTGACCTGATTGGCTTGAGTAATAGCTTTGTGTGCATATTTTTCCTTTTGCTAGGACATCAGTGTGGGAGAGACCACCCGAATTGTTGGACAGAGCTGATGTAGAGAAGATGGTGTCAACACCACCAGCTGAAGTTGTGGGACTCAAAAACAAAGCTGAAGAGCCAGCAAAGGATGAACCACTGTCTAAGAAGCCCCGCACTGATACTCCAGCATCTGTCACAACCACCACAATCACTACCACGAACACAACCACCACCACCACCACATCCTCTGTTGCTGCCGCTGCAGCTGCAACTCTCCTCAGTGTCAGTATCTGCTTTATTTTTACCTTTGTGTTCACTCTTTGCCATTTCAGATTTGATTCATTGAAGAGTAGTAGTTTGCGTGTACATTTCCTGCACACATCCATGACTTTAAGGCTGTGTCCACACCAAATGGTTGTTGGCATGGGCAGTTGCTGGCATGAGTTCATCATCACTGTAACTCATAGAAGTTCTTGCTCGCACTTACCTGTGTTTAGTGGGGCCACTTACACGGGTGACAGTGATGGAAAACTCATGCCTGCACCAGCAAGCATTTATTGTGGACTTACTGAATGTTCTGGTACAGTTGGTGTTGGTTGATTATTTTTTCAAATTGAATAGTTTTCCTGTTCATTATGGATGTCTCATAATATACTCGAGTATTTTGTTATTCGGTGTGTGGGTGGTAATATTGTATCATTTTTGTGATAAAGTTTTATGTGCATTAATGACATTTAACCAGAATCAGTGATTATGACTGATGCTAATAATATTGTTAAATGACACAGCATGTGAAGGATGAAGCAAAGCGCATTGACATTGGGAAAGAAGCAGCAATTGAGGCAGAGGTGAAGGCGGCAAGAGAGAGAGCCATCGTTCCTCTCGAGATCCGCATGAAACAGTTCCGTGACCTGTTGGCAGAAAAGGGGGTGAGTTGCCTTTGATGTGAGGGACACAGAGGACCAGTTTGTCTCTCTTGGTGATTTATTTTGCTTATTACGTCTTTACATAGCCTGTGACATGGCCTGTATTGTGACACGGGATCAGTTGGGACCTCTTAATGATTTATTTTGCATATTACACCTCAGCATTGATTTGTTTGTTTTGTGATTTTATAAATGATGCAGTTTACATCTGTAACAAATGGGGAGTATTGAAAAATGTGCTGAACAAATTATGCAGGAGGATGCATTATGAACTTAGCAAGCCAGTGTAAATAGCATATAATTCCTTGTGTGCTAATGCATACTGCTTACATGCTATTGATAATATTATCTCAGTTTTATTACTTGCTAATTGATCATGATATTGTGTATATAGCAATTTTTGTTCATTGTATATATATCAGCATACTGGTAGTGATTTGTTTTTTACTTTTTCTTGCATTTATAAACACACCTCTGCAGAAACATGATAGCTTTTCCAATTTTACAGGTTTCTGCATTCAGTTCTTGGGAAAAGGAACTATCAAAGATTGTGTTTGACTCCCGCTATCTTCTGCTGACATCAAGAGAGAGGAAGCAAGTGTTTGAAAAGTAAGTTGACACCAAAACAGCATAATATACACATAGAGGACAGTCAAGGGGCTGTCATTTTAGAACACAGAGTATTTTAAAGTTTGTTTGTATCATCATGCATCATCATCATCTAGACCTCCTTTCCCACCCTAGGGCAGGGTGAGTAAGACCATGTTAATCCTCTGTCCAAATGATGCAAAGATGTGAGGAAACAAGAACAGGTGAGCACAAAGTATGAAAATTGAATAGAATGCCAAGTAAAATTTTCCATAGATTTGTTCACTTATTCTATCCTTTGAAATTTGTAACTCCACCTCACAGGTCAAATAGTACACACCAAAATTGTGCTTGTGTGAGAGAAAAGTCCAGGTATTTCAGTGAGGATTCTGGGTCTTGAATGAATGTGACCCTTTTCACTGGTCAAAGCTCATAGTTCTCCCAGATTTGTACTTTATCTTTAATTGGTTCCGAATACCTTCTTAGCCCATCTGTAAGTGAAAAAAGGGTCGGTATGGTGATGGTGATGATGACAGACTTATTAAAAACTGGGCTGGTGTTTCAAACCTAAGTATTGTAGTGAAAGTCAGGTTGGTGTGTATTTGCTTGAATATTGTTAGTGTTTGGGAAATTGATACTTCAGCTTTCTTGTACTTTCGCATCATCATGTCGTAAAATTATCCTCCGCTAATACCAATACACCATTCCTGTATGAGACAGCCTTAGCCTGTATTCAATATGGACGGTGGGTGTTAGCGCCGAAGTGGTGACATGTATAGGTGTATGGTATGTAGGAGGACTGCTGGGCCTTGATAGGAGGGTATGAAGCCTATGCCCAGAGTCAGACTCATTAAAAAAAGTAATGATAATAATAATAACAATCCTATGTTGCCCCATGAGGAGCGTAGGAGCCTGAGGCTAGGCAAGTTGGTCCTGACATTTAAGATGAGTGTGACCAGCCTCACACATCCCTGAGTGGCATTACATGAGCAACAAACCCCAACCACCTGTTGGATATAAACCTACACAGGCAAATTCTGGTTGGAGCACCTTGATTGCCCATAAACCACCAGGTGCCATAATTTGGTTATATGTTACCATCCGGCATAGTAAATGGTTTCCTGGTGTACAGGAAACCATTTGGCTTGTCACTCAGTGTAGAGTCTACCATAGACAGAAGGAAAAGGAAAGAAAGAAGAGGAAGGAAGAGAGGAAAGGGCAGTCACCCGAGAGCAGCACTACACCGATTGAGTGAAAGGTGAGTGCCTTTCCTTGTTTTTGTGCCCTGTATCTGACCTCTATTCACACGTTGTCTTTGCTGTCTTTGCCATCTTGGTGAGAAAGATTATTAGGATGTTGATATAATGATAATATTTCAACCTGCATATCTAGGTATGTGAAGGAGCGAGCGGAGGAGGAACGACGAGAGAAGCGCAACAAGCTGAAGGAGCGAAAGGAAGAGTTCCGGCGGTTGCTGGAGGAGGCTGGACTGAATGGGAAATCATCGTTTAGTGACTTTGCAGCCAAGTACAGTAAGGACGACCGCTTCCGCAACATTGAGAAGATGAGGGAGCGGGAGAGCCTCTTTGACGAGTTCCTGCTGGAGGTGCGACGACGCGAGAAGGAGGAGAAGGCAGCCCGCAGAGAGCAGGTCAGTGAGGTCACACCACTGGGGGGGGTCTGCTGGGAGGGTGCACACACACGCACACATGCAGGGAAAGTAAAATACTTGTGCAGTATGTCCTTGTTGTATGTTGGTGATGGGTTCCAAAGTACCGCAACTTTTTTCCTTATAACTGGCATTGTAAGGGAAACATACAAATCAGCTTTGTAGATGGTAGTGGCACTTTTTAACAAGCATTTTTTCTTTAAACTACTGTGGACACAACTTTTATAAACAGCTGGCACTTTGATTTTTAAAAGACACTTTCATTGTTAACTGCTGTGGACTTAGTAAAATAACATACCGGTAATAATAAACAGTAGGCAATATATAACAAGGACTGTCTGTATTATTTACCATCTTCCCCACAGATTGAAAACTGTTCATTGCCAAGTCATTGGCCTTCACTATATCATTTTGTAGGAGTTTGTATGCTCCTCTCTTTTCTGTTGAGTGAGGCATCACTTTGCATTATGCTTTAGTTAATACAGTATGTTCTTTTGTGTGGAAGGTGGGAGAACATAAACAATAAATTGGTGATTGGTAGTGCCTGGTAAACAGTGTGGTGGACATACGGATTGTATCACCCCTTTATATCGTTTCGTATTTCAGAAGCTATTCTTCACAAAATAGTTTTAGTAGTTCACAAAAGGGTCATGTTAGACTACTCCAGACACCTCCACAGAATAATTTATTTCATAAAATGACAGTTGATGTTTCTAGGTGATTAAGGCTAATGGCAGAGGGTGAGTAATTGTAAAGGTAACCTTATATAAAAAGAAAACGGGTTGGGGGAGATGGATGAATGTCCTGTCTCAGCATTAGAGAGTGAACATACCGTACTGTATCATCAGTTTCATATTGTTGATACTTTGACAGTTTGTGAAATATGTAGAATAATGAAGCCATGTTTGAATGTTAAAAAAAAAAAAAAATGGTGTTAGGTGTATGCACAGGTATGGGCAAAAGTAATAAACACACCACCTTTCCCATGGTGCACAAGACTGGGTTAGGTGTATGAATTTCAGTGGGGAGAGTGGAGGGAATGGTTCCAGGTGGGAGTGAGGCAAAGGTGCTACCACATTCCCACCCACCCCACTGTAACAAAGAAATGACTTGGTTCTTGTGTGCCCAGATCAAGGCTGTGTCTCAGCTTTTGTTCATATCTGTACTTGTAGCTACAAGTACCCACATGGTAAAATAGAAAACTAATCACCATTTTAAAGGCATTGTGCCATTTAAGATTTTCCTTTGTTTAGTTAGAAAATGGTGGTATCCTGTTAGAAATGCAGGGACGTGAGGCAGGCTTCCACGGTTGAGAGCATTTAAGGATGGGAAACAGACCTGCTTTGTAAAACCAGAATTGTTTCTGTGTTTTTTGACTGGTTCCAGGTTTAATGAATAATCATTTTCAGGCATATGAAGCAAAATTGAGGTTGTTTGTTGTGCATTTGCTTTGCCAGAAATTACCATCATTGGAGCCAACTAGAGAATTAACCCAAAATATTAATTATAGTGCTAGAAATAATCATGGTTTGTTGAACCAAAAGGTTAATATTGAACACCATCAGTTGTCATAAATTTGTTCATAAGGACGGTAGGTACATTTTTGTGCCTCAGATCTCTCTTGTTTGGAAGAAGTAGGAATTGTTGGAGTGCCTTGTGGTAATTTTCGTAGTACTGTTTGTTAGGAAATTTTTATTTGGTAAAGATGACTTCTTTTCTTCGTTAATTTTGTACTCATAAGCTTTTCACTTAGTAACTTTTGAATTTGATGCTAGTATAAAATTACAAGTACAGTGCTATCTTCATTGTGTATGTGTGTGTGTGTGTGTGTGTGCACATATTAGATAGAAAGGGTGGGATTGTCTTTCAGTTGGATTTATGCATTACCAAACAATTTATTAATCAGATCAGAAAGGACCAGCAATATTCATCATAATCATTTTGTGTTCCGCTCTTGATTGTGATAGGAAACTGTAATGAGATTTAATGTCTGAAGTTGAAGGCAACACTAGAAAACTGAAGCCAGTATTTTATACTGACTAGCATGTGACTAGCTTCTTAAATGGACAGTAGCTAAATAGGTTCAGTCTTTCTCAGCAGTGCAAAGTAAAACTTTCCTCTTTTGAAGTTGTAGTGGATAGATTTTATGAAAGATGGTAATCCTAATGTGAAATAAGATTTTTACTTGAATATACAGAGTAGACTCAGTAGGATAAAATATTTTCTTTTTTACTTATGATAGGTTGAGCAACAGTAATTTTGAATAATTTTTTAACGAGTACAACTATTAATGATACGTCATACAATGCACAATCATTGTTTCCTTGTGTCACAAATGATATAACAGACAATATAATTTCATTATCTTCTTATGCCATAATGTTAAACCTCCTGAGTTCTGGGTTTTGTGTGAGAGCTGAAGTTAGGGTTGATTGTGAGGATGTAAATACCTGTATATCATCAGGACTCAGGGTGAAGCACAGTATTTAATAATTATTCACAGTTGGTAGAACATTTCAAACTTAAACCACTTATAACCTGAAGACATGAGTTTAACTCCACATTCTGTTGATGTCCTAGTTCAGTTTATGCTTGATATCTCCAGATAAGTTTATTTAGCTAAGGAGAGAACCCTTGTAGTGAAAGGGTTACTGAAGGCCTGAGGTGTTCATAAGTAAAGGAACTGAAGTGGTGGTGTGCCATATAATGAAATATAGTGTTAAAGTTGGGGAGAAAATAATCGATCTACTTATAGCCCGACCCCCTAATGCCACAATGGTTGGCTGCATACAAAATGCCTCCAAGTCGCTTTGTCACCCATCATTTGACTGCCCTCCCCCCTCCCTCATATACCTCTCAACTGTTTTATTTGTTTGTATGCATTTACTTCTGAGTGCTTCAGTATCTAACCACTCCAGTTTGAAAAAATCTATCATGAGGTTAATAAAACAGCTAGGAGATAGCAGGAATAAAGTGAAATGGTTGTTGTCGTAATGGAAGGGTGAAAGCTGTCGTGACAGCAAATTAAGGTCTGTAGTAGTGAAGCCATCAGGGCGATGTTTACTGTTCATTGGAGATGCCATTTATTATTCATTGGAGATATCCTTTTCATGTGATTCTTGCCATCTCCTCTTGCTTTTATTCAGTATAGGATAGAGTTTTTGAGCTGGAAGGATTGGGTGTAGCCATCAGTACAAAAGGTCTCCCTAGGTTGGATCAAATCATCTGGTAACGGCAAGAGTAAGTTGAAAAAGGACTTCACCTGAATGAAAGGGGTTAAATTCTTCATTTTCACAATTGGCATTCTATTTCCAACTTACCCTAACTTAAAACTTGATGACCTTGTATGTTTAATGGTGTCTTGACAGCAGAGTAAGGCCTGCAGTAATGAGGCAAGATTATAAAGTGCGCTGAATGTATCAAGATTATAAAGTGCGCTGAACTTTGGATACTAGTTCTCTGCCCCGATGCTCAGCTGGTGCCTAGAGTCAGTAAGCAGTTTCCTCACCCTCTCTTCTTTGTACTGTTTTAGTAGGCTGGTGTCCAACTGTTCTCAGGTGTCTGTTCACTCACTTGGTACCATCAAGAGAGGAATGAGAAACCAGGTACCCATGTTTACATACTTTACTCAGACATCCAGTAGTACATTTGTAATATTTTCAAGTACCCTGTCAAAGGATCATATAGATCAGTAACTTTGTTAATCAAAAATGTTATTGCTGGCAATACCAGTACATATTGTATAACTTGCTTCAAAACTATATTGAATGTTTAAAATTACTCTACGATTTTATATGCCAGCAAAGCTTGCCTAACTTTGTTTTAAAAGTTTATCTCAAGTAATTGTAGTTCTTTGCACATTATTACTCTGCATTGATTTATAAACTAGTTTTAAGGTTTAGTAGTTTTATTGTAGGAATGTAACTTCATAGCTTATGTGTCTGCTGCAGATATTTATATATATATACATATATATGTAGAGAGAGAGTATGTATATTTGCTAGTGCTGAAACATTTGCAGTATTATTTTCATTTATTTTGTTCCAGGAAAATATGCCCCCCCCCTCCCTCTTTTTTTTTTTTTTAAGAAAGCTTAAAGGTGTCTTTTCAGCTTTTTATTTGTAAATATACATAATGTGTTTTTGTTTCAGGCTAAGTTTGATGTACATTAACATTTTATGCTCTCAGAGTAATGAGGATTGATATAGGTTACCTTCAGTGTGCTTCATGTGAATATGCAAGTAATCCTGTATTTATGCATATGAAGGATCCTCAAATAAGAAGAAAGAATTGCAACATATATTAGATTCAAGTTGCATGTCTCAAGGTTTGCAGTTCTCAGTGAGTTAGGGTCTGTAGATAATGAAAAGGGTACAGCAAGCCTCTTAGCCAAGTGAGATTTGCAACATATATTAGATTCAAGTTGCATGTCTCAGGGTTTGCAGTTCTCAGAGTTAGGGTCTGTAGATTATGAAGTGGGTACAGCAAGCCTCTTAGCCAAGTGAGGGTACCCAAAGCCCGCGGTGCCAGCTTGCCGGCCCGCCCACAATGATCCATTGGGCCGGGCTCGCTTGCACTCCAGCCCCAAGTACAATTGTTGATGTTGGGTCGCGCATTGCAGCCTCTTGCCGGTGCTTGCTGGAAGGTGCGGGTGGCCCCCTTGGTCCTGAGTCGCTCTCCGCCACCACTCCTACCACCACCACCACCCTCTCTAATTATTCTCTGCCCCAGAGCGGGATAAAGTCAAGCGCATGTAATATTTGGTACTGAGCCATCTCTTGCTACGTTTTTTTCAGTCAAATTTCAGTACTGCCAGTAAAATTTGCACTCATGATAATAACTTGTCGTCATAATTGAATACTCAGTTTGCACTAAACATGATTGTCAAGTTCCTGCATTGATGATAATAATGATGAAGATATCCATGTGATAATATAGTTGTGGATTTTGATTTTATGGAAGAATGTACTCAAGTTACTGATTTGTGAAATAAGATAATTTATTAGCATTAAGTTAATTAAAAGCATCAGAACTGTAGTTAATGTAGGTTTCATTGAAAAAGCTTTTCCATGAAATAATTTGTCTCTTAGCTCGAATTCTTATTTCTTTATAGTTAACTTGTAGTCAAGTTATTAGTACAGTAATTCAGAAGCTGATAAAGTTTTAGTGCTGTTCTTATATCTTTATGTAACTGAGGAAGATTTAGTGTATAGTGTTCTCAGTAGTTATTTTGACATATAAC
Organism: Birgus latro; assembly: GCA_018397915.1. NCBI lineage: Eukaryota > Metazoa > Arthropoda > Malacostraca > Decapoda > Coenobitidae > Birgus > Birgus latro. The sequence goes on along the minus strand of JAGKTI010005381.1, from coordinate 34,874 downwards.
TAAGCACTGAAAGTTTATCATGTCTTCATAAGTGATGCCATCCCGACCCATCGAGTCTAGAATGTCATATCAGACTTCTTGGTTGTAATAAATTTATGCATGATTGAAAACTTTCTTGTAAAGATACTTCTAATTACAATGTACATCTCCTAAAGAATTGAAAATATTGTCTCTGGAAGAAATGAAATATGCTCACAAAGGACGAAAAAGCAACCATTGTAATGAGTAAGCTTGTGTCAGAAGACCAAATAGTTAGGCTTCAGCGAGGGTTCAAGCTCCAACTACCAGTGAACCTAACTCCCATTACTGTTTCAGGTGTGGACAGTACTTTAACATAAACCCTTCCTCCATCACAGCAAATAGGTTCACCGGCGAGTGGAGATTGAGTGAAATATAAATGTCATTTCTTTTCAGAAGGCTGAAGTTTATATAATACATCAATATTACCAGAAGTAATTGCAAGTGAGTAACATATAGGTTGTCTTTCCCCAATCTAGATCAAGAAGGACTTCTTTGCATTACTGAAGGAAGCTGAAGTTGACCGGCACACTCGGTGGTCCGACATAAAACGCAAATTTGACAGTGACCAACGCTACAAGGTGGTGGAGTCTGGGGTCCAACGTGAGGATTGGTTCAGGGACTATGTCCTGAAGGTTAGCACCGTTGTACACTCGTTTGAGTTCGCTTTTCATTTTTGTTTTTGAAGGCTTCAACATTCTTGCATCATTGGCCTTGGTCACCTAATGGTGGCACTTCATGCTGCTCAGTTCATGGCAGCTTCCCTATTTAGTCCCTTATCCCAGAGGTCACACTCGGTGACACTGTTCTCAGTGTACGCTGTTTGTTTAATTACTACCATAAAAGTGAAGTGGGTCTGAAAGTTTGCAACGAGTCACAGTCATGGGGGGAGGGGGGGGAACTAGTCACAGTCATGATTCTTAGACAGGGAACTACCAGTAAGCTACAAGTACGGTATGCAGAGGTGAGCCAGACTGGGAGTCTTCACTGCTACAAGTCTTTTATTACACATTATTGATTTCTTCCCCGTGGATTCCGGGAACTATGAGAGTTATGTATTTAACCAGTACAAGTAGTTTTGCTTAAATGACTGGTCCATCTGGTGTTTTATTATTAAGAATACGTGTGGTAACTTAAAACCTTTTTATTTTGATAGGTGAAGGAGGAGCGACGAAGGTCTCGAGATCGATCTCGAACTCGGGACCGTGACCGAGAAAGAGAGAGGGACAGAGAGCGTGAGAGGGAACGAGACCGCGACCGTGAAAGACAGGAGAGAGAGAGAGACAGAGAGAGGGAGAGGAGGAGTAGAGATTCCCGCAGCAAGGAAAGAGACCGGTCTGAACGCAAAGAGAAGAAGAAGGAGAAGAAAGAGAAGGAGAGGGAGAAGGACAGGGAAAGGGAGCGGGAACGGGAGGAGAAGAAGAAAGAAGAGAAGGAGAAAGAGAAAGAAAGAGAAAAGGATGACATAGATGCCATCCCAGAAGAAGGGGAAGATGTAGAAGACAGACACAAAAGTGAGGTGAGAATGCACCTGTGCCTCATTTTCCATTTCCTCATGAAATCATTAAGTCAGTGCATTGATACTTGCCCAGGCTTTTTCACCAGTGCAGTTAGCCTTTGTTTTTAAAGTTATTGCGTTATTAAATTAATTAACACAATTTTGTTGCCTCAAGTTGTTTGTAATTCATTATGCAGTTATTTTGTAGTTAGAAATAGTTAGTCCTTGTTTTAAAGTTGTTTCTTTAGTATGATACTGGTAACACCATTTCTTTGCCTCAAGCTATTTGTGCTTCATTTTAAAAATGGGATGGGAAAAAAGACAGGATGACGATGATGAAGGTTTTTTTATGCTTGTAATTCTTTCCAGCCAGTGACATTACCGTATTCATTTTAATCGTCACCACCTGACTAGCGTATTCACATTTAAGAAGGATCTCGTTGTGAAGTGGTTATTGGAGCTATCTCCAATTTCTGTTGCTCAAAAAGTTTCTCCTAAGCTAAATATAGACAACAAGATAGCAGAAGTAAAAAGCAGTTTCATTGCAGTGAAATGGTTACCATATATACTGTATATATCTAGACGTTAGGCTTTGGCTCTGTTAAATCTGTATCTGAATGTAACAGCTCCGACATCGGCATCTGGCTGGCCTACAAAATAAAAAAATTGCTTGGGTGGCCAGCCAGTCTCTCCTGCCACACACATGTAATAAATGGAACCCACAGGCTGAGCAAAAATGGCCGTCCGGTTCCCTGCCAAATGCTGAAAATTCCCTAGCCACACCAATCACTTGGATAGCTTAGCCAGTATGAGAGTAATATATAGGCACGTAACCCTCAAGCACAGGAAAATGGCTGGCTGGCTCCCAAAAGAATGGTCAAAGTCCCCCGGCAGCCCAGATCGCTCGGAATGTTCCGCCAGCGCAAGGGCAATACGGGCCTGTAACCCACAAGATTAACAAAATGGCTGTCTGGCTACCTACCAAATGGTCAAAGTTCCCCAGCAGCCCGGATCACTCGGATGCTAATGGCCACCTGCCAGTAATACAGACTGCAATCCACAAGATGAGCAAATGTGACCGTCTAGCTCCTTCACCAAATGGTCAAAGTCCCCCCGCTGCTCTCACTTCTCACCCCCCTGTCCCTCCTCCAATCTCAGAGCTGCCAGGTGTATTTCCCTCCCCATCCCCTGACCCTCCCTCCCCTACCCCCTGCTTAGTGTGCTACCCTCTTCCACCATCCTTTGCATCACCACCAGGGAGCTGTTTAGTTTTTGGCAATTTAGTTGAATACTATTTGTCATATTGAAATTCTGAAAACACCTTGAGAAAGCTCATGAAATTCTGCCTTTATACGTAGGCTTAGCTCTTGCACGATGCAGGCAGAATTTTGCACTAGGATGTTGGGAAGTTATTTGAAGCTGTTTTTTACTCTTGAGCAAGTTTATTCTCACTGCATTTCAGTACTTTTACTCATCAGTTTTGTGTGTTTTTATTAGCTTATGGTGTAAACTTCATCAAAGATGATGGTATGCAGTTTATACCAATACAGTACTGTATAATGTATCTCTGGACTGAAGGCATTAATGAGTACAGTAATCTGATTTTGAGTTCTTCAGTAATGTGCTGTACTTGATGCAGGGGGAGGACACAGGCAGTGATGGTGCTGACGAGCGTGAGGATGGGGAGGCTAATGAGGCAGCAGAAGAGGAGGAACGGGAACGGCAGCGTAGAATCGAAGAGTCCTTGAGAAAACGAGAGGAGGAAGTGCAGCGTGCCCTGGCTGGCCACCTAAGAGACCGGGACAAGGAGCGATTGCAGCACAAGCACGATGAGGCCGTACACAACTTTAATGCTCTTCTAGCTGACCTGGTGAGTACCCTAATGGCCCTGTTGGAGTAGTAAAGCTAAATGTATTAAAGTGTAGGTAAGTCCAAATTTTTTATAATCATTTATAAAATACAAGTATTGTAATTGTTAGCTGTTTGGAAGTCTGTGAGTGCCAGACTTTGAAAGTAGATGTGAATAAGAGCAAAGTGTTGGTTGTATTAAATGAAGGGTGTGACATGCTGGTGAATTTGAAAGTAGATGTGGATAAGAGCAAAGTGATGGTTGTATTAAATGAAGGGTGTGACATGCTGGTGAATGGAACGAGACAAAGTGGCCGGGAGTTCCAGTACTGTACATAAATGCAATGATATGAGATGAGGTAAATATGCAAAGGGATTAGAAAGTAACGTAGCTCAGGGAAGGAAAGTGGCTGGTGCTATGATATCCTTGATTGAAAACAGTCTGTGAGCTGCTTACAGAAGGAATTTTTTTCCCTACCTTAACATTTGGGTGTGAGATTGTGTGACATGAAAATGAAGAGCCAAAGTTAGGAGCAGTGGAAATGGTTGTTGAAGAATAAAGTGTTGATTACAGAGATAAGGAATAATGTAATTCGTGAATGATGCAGAGAAGGGAAGTCTGTGGGCACCAGACTCAGAGAGTTTGTGCTCAGATGGTATGGTCATATGGGGAGAACATTGTTAAAAAGGGTATATCTGAATAAGTTTGAAAGTTGGAGGAAACATAGTAGGCAAAGAAGGTGGATAGATATGGTAAATGTGCTTGTGAGAAAGTACTGTATGGAGGGCAATGAGGCTAGGGAAGTGACTGGATTGAGCTAGTTGGAAGAATTTTGTTCGGAGGAGTGTGTGACACAGGTTTGACCCCCCCCCCTGTGAAGCGATAGTTGTGAGATTGACTAATATTGATAGGTGGTTGTACAGTATATGGGCTTTAAGTGTGGATGTTTGTGCCTGTGGGGTGCAGTCAGGATTCTGGGGGCTTGAGTGGTATTGAGTACTTAATTAGGCAGAGTTTGGGTTGTTATGCCCTAATATCAGGTTTGTTCGTGCTCTTTGGACTCTGATGCACCCATTCCAGTTCAGCACAATATCAGTGGTATGGGTCATGCTGGTATGATGTTTCCCCAATTTCAAGGTTTTATGTGATTACAGTTTTACATGCAGTGGTTGTGGGTGATTTCATTAACAGCAAAGTATTTCAGAATATGCCATAACTTAATTAACTTCTGTTATCATTTTTTCCCCCCACTTAATCTTGAATGAAGTTATGGACAGCCTCATTTATTTCTCATTCCCTGACTGTTGTTTTTGCTTGCTCTTTCGACCCCACATTACCCCATCGTCGGTTTGGAGAGAGGCTTGATGATGATGATTACTGACTTGCACATGCTGGTATCCTCAGGTGAGAAGCACAGATTATACCTGGAAAGAAGCTAAGAAATCCCTGAAAAAGGACTCTCGCTGGGAGTCTGCTGGTGCTCTGGAGCGAGAAGAGAAAGAGAAGCTGTTCAACAGTCATGTGGAGAACCTAACTAAACGCAAGAGAGAAAAGTTCAGGTAACACTCACGTGGGTTTAGAACTACATTGAGCCCACGTTATATGTCAGAGATTTGTTGAAAAATATAACAACTCGTTTCATATAAATAGTGATAAAATTTAGGGGATTTGGTAGTAGTATTAGTAGTAGTTGCAACCCTGAATATGAACCCAGTGAACTGCAGGCTGAAGTTACTGTCTTGTAGTCCACCATCCTTTTTGGGGGGATAGGGAGGGAACTGAGAGATGTTTGTATGACTGGGCAGAGGAGCCACCCGATCATTGGTGCCACCACATGGCGGAGTCCATCTCCACCACCGGGGAATTTAGTAAAATGGCTTTCTGTCAGGACCAACTTGCCTAGCTCCGGGTTCTTACGCTCCTCATGGGGCGACATAGGATTAGATATTGGATGGTTGGCTTTATAAGCAGCATTGGAACTCTGCAAAATAGAACATAAGAAAGGTGCTATTTAACGAGAATTTACTGTTCTCTTCATCTCTCAAATTCCAGTACCAGTGGTCTGGTTGCTGCAGTTTTTTGTAAGACCTGTCAAGAGACCATGCTTAAAAGTCATATTTGTTGATACTTTTTTTGAGAAGTGTTTGGTTGGTAAGGGATTGTAAGAAACTCATTGTTTGAATTTCAAACTAAATATAAATGTAACTCATGGGGAGTGATGACTTCTACTGGTATATGAGAGAAGTTTAAAAACCAGCATCCGAATTTACACAGGACTGGTTAGTTTCAAGTGTGTTGAATATTTGCTGCTCATGATTGTAAAGTTTTGTGGTGAGAACTGAAGTACTTTCCTCCTCAGGGAACTGCTGGATGAGCTGCCAGAGTTGCATTTAGACTCTAACTGGAAGGATCTGAAGAAAGAACTAAAAGATGACCCCCGCTACACTAAGTTTTCTTCCTCGGATAAGAAATGTGAACGAGAGTTCCGAGAGTATCTCAAAGATAAACTAGTTGCAGCTAAAGCAGATTTTAAGGAATTGTTAAAGGTGAGATGATATTGCCATACCAGATAGTATTACTGGCATTTGTTCAGTGATGAAACTTCTCTACCCAGTTCACTGCTTCACTGCTGTTGGCATTGATTGATGCTGATCTGTAATGTGCGTTCAAACTACCATTGGCACTGATCCGTTTAGTGCCACCTTAAACTGCATGATGATTTCAGGGATTATTTTTTACACATGGCTTCTAGTGAGGAGGATCCCATAGTATGCACCCAGACAACCATGCCAGTACACCACAGCCTGTGACAGTGGTCTGACATTTTTTGTGATTTACTATGGATTGATTTGTTCCTTATTTAATATATAACTTTCAGTTGGTATAGCTCAGCTTGGGTTAAAAGTACAACCAAGCTGAGTATTAGATATGCTGGTACTTTACTGCAGATTAAACTATAATTCCATTTATTAAATTTACTTTTAAACCAGGAGACAGGAAAAGAAGAGGTGCTTGGTAGGATAGTGTAAGAAATACGTACTGCATTGAGATTTGTGAAAGCTGTGGAGTGAGTTTACGTCTTGATAAGAAAGGTATGATTGTGAATTTAGATGTTTTAGTTACAGAGAATGGATGTAATATGGAGGTGAAAATGGATTATGTTAGTGAGTTTGAGGATGAATTGAGGCATAGAGCAGGGTAGATAACTGGATTGCTAGGATACAAGATCAGTTTTAGGTTGGAGTGGGAAACAGTTTGTATTGTATCGTATTGTGTATAAAGGCTCCAGCGTGCCGCATGCATCAGCCTTGGTCACCTAATGGCAGCTCTTCACACTGCTCAATATCTGACAGCCTCCCTATTTAGTCCCTTAATCCTGAGGTCTCGGTGCTAATACACTTCAGGCCTTGCATTCAAGGGTGCACTACATGTTCATCAAATCCCTGTAATTTCGGTAAATTTAAGCCTATGAATATCCTCTTCCTTTATTGCCCAGGTTTCACTACCATACAGCATAACACTTCTAAGACATACTGCATACAAAGATCCCTTAGCATGGAGGGAGAGCTCTCTCAATGCCAGGAGAGGCAACAGCTCCTTGAACTTGCCCCAATCACCCCTTACCCAAGCCACAGAACTAGTTCCAGCCCCACTTTCACCACTTAATATGTCCCCTAAATAACAAGTCTGTGGAAGAATTTTATTGAAAAGTAAGAGAGAGATCAGAAGCCCTAATGAGTGACGAACAGGGTGGCTTTAGGAGTGGCAGAGGATGTGTGGATCAAATATTTACAGTAAGACAGATAGTGGAGAAGGCGTGTGAGAAGGACCATAAGGTGTTTATGGCATTTATGGGTCTGGAAAAAGCGTATGACAAAGTAGACAGAGAAGGGTTCTGGAAAGTTTTGTGAATGTATTGTGTAGATGGTAAGATGATAGGTGCCATCAAGAGTTTGTATGGTGGTAGTGAGGTGTGTGTAAAGGTAAATGGGTATCTGAATGATAGGTTCATAATCATTGTGGGTGTGCAACAAGATTGTGTGATGTCCCCGTGGTTGTTCAATATATACTCGTATATATGGATGGGGTGATGAGAGAAGTAAAAACACAAGTAATGGAGAGAGGGATGGCATTGGTAGTGAATGGTGATAGATGGAATATATCAAATCTGTTGTATGCTGGTGGTGTAGCGCTACTTGCAAATACCGGACAAGAGCTTAGTAGACTAGTGCAGAGTTTGTAGATGTCTGTGAGTGTCGTGCCTTGAGAATAAATGTAGAAAATAAAGTGATGGTTATTGAGAGAGAAGGTGACTCCTAGTGTGATGTTACAGTGAATGGAGAGAGACTGGAATTGGTGATGGTTCAAATACTTGAGTACAGTGATAGAAGAGAGAGGAAAGTGTGCAAGGGAAGTGAAAAGTAGAGTGACACAAGGAAGGAAGGAGTGTTAGTGCCAACTATAACATACGGATGTGAGACTATGGTACAAGTGACCAAGCTGGCTGGATGAATTTTGTGCGGAGAAGTGCATAACCAGGGATTTGGCACCCTACTTTAACGTGACTGTTCGGATTAACTCTCTCAGATCGTTATATGTGAAGCTGCAGAATGAGGTGAAAGTTTTTTGACCCATCTGTTGGAGCCAGGATTCTGTGGGCTTGCTTGAATGATGAGTGAATGGAAATGTGGCCCATTGAAGTGGGAAACATCAGCTGTTTGGACATTGCTACTTCTCACCCTCCCCTAGGTTGGGAATGAGGTCCGGATGATGATGATGAATAACAACTCTTCCTTGTGAATTTCTGAAGCCTCAGTTGGTCATTTAAAAACCACACCCACTGACACATCATAAAAACACGTCTACTAATACGGTAGATCTCAATAATCTCCAAATAAAGTTTCATCTCAGCCTAGAAAACTGGATTACCAGTTTCAAGTTTACATTCCAGGTGTAAGGAAAGAGTTGTGGTGAAATAGGGTTAGAATGATTATCATCAGTGTCCAGGAAGAATAATGCTTAGTGCTGTTTCAGGAAACCAAAAGCATTACCCATCGGTCATTGAAGCAATGCAGTGAGAGTGAGCAGCACATGCGGGATATTGTGGAGGTTTTGCGTAAGGATCGCCGCTACTTGGTCCTTGAGTGCCAACCTGACGAGCGTTCAAAGATCCTAATGGCATATATGGAGGAACTGGAGAAACGAGGACCCCCACCTCCACCCACTGCATCTGAGCCCACCAGACGTAAATAACCCCCCAGTTTACAACAGGGTTGGATAATAGTAGTTTTTTTTTTTTCATAAACATATACCGTAATGTAAAATGATTAAAGAAAGTTTCATGATCAGTTAGTGAATTTATAGTTTTCTATACTTTTTTAAGGGGCATTAACCTCTTCTTTACCAAATTCCACATACTGTATGTATACTCCTGCATACATAAAAAAAGTTTGGATGAGAAACCGAATTCACTCATGTATACGGGCGTATACATGAGATAGATAGGGACATGCAGGGGAGCTAAACACTCGGTTTGGGCTGAAATAATGGTGCCACGTGTTGTGACTGAATGGCAACCAGCTATGACGTCATGCACCCCTGTCATGGCTCTGGCATGTGTCATAGATTTATGCCAGTGAGCTCAGTTTGTTTGGGGGCATATTGTATAATATATATTTTGATTTTATTATATATATATACCTATATAATGTGATATAGAACAAATGTGATTGTTGGTATCAGCTCATGGTTGCCTAGCAACGAGTCCGGCTTTGCTGTACCCACGGGTGGGGGGGAGGGAGGGAGGGAAACGCGTTCTTGCAGGACAGTTACCCCATTTCCTCGTGATAGGAGATACGCAGGATTGCCATGGCGTCATCTGACAGTGAAAGTGATGTGGAAATGGAATGGGATAGTGAACTGGAGGGGTCAGATGACAATGAGACTCAGTCTGACTCAGACGAAGATTGCAAGCGGAGTGAATGGGGGAAATCCGGTTTGAGGGGGGAGTGGCCGGGGGTCGGGGGGTGGTGGTAACGAAGGGGTTAATATTATTAACCCTTTTGGGTCACAAATAGGTCCATTCGTCTAGTCTGAGAAATTGCCCCCCCCCCTCCATCAAGGCTTGTAAATTTAGAAAACAACAACAAAAATTTAATGCATAAGTAACTAATACACATCCGTCTACAAAATATTTGGGCTCTACTTACTATACAAGAACCATAATAATGATGGGAAGTTGCGTAGCAAGTGGTGTGTGGTGTCACAGATAAAAGCATTTGTGTATACAAAATTATAGAGAAACACTCCTGCTAACCTAAATAAATCTGTGTTTATTTCTTCTCAGTTGGATTGTCTAAGACCCAGGAAATTATTAAATATTGAGAGAAATGCTGATAACATTCATCAGCTTCTGGCCACAGTTTGAAATTGCCCGTGCAAATAGGCAAGCCATGATTGTGGCTACGAGACCCATACCTGTGATCATGGCCAGGAGACCTCAAGGGGTTAAATTATTTTATCCCCTTCCAGTCTTTTGTTGATCTAGGACCTAGTATTTCATAGATTTCATGGTCATACACATTATCCAACCCTGTTTTATGTAGTCTGTACGTATCCTTGTGGCGTGCTATAGTTCCCATTTTGTTGCTTGTGTGGTCAGTGTGAGAGCTGGGTAGAGTAAATGGAACTGTGTGAAGTGGCTTCTGTTCATCATTGTCCTTCAGCTGTCGTGTATTGCATTGTGAATTATGTTTTTACCAGTTTATAGACCTGACAGCTGTATCACACAGCATCTTACGTGATGTTATGAGTTTAAATTCAATTTTCACTTAGTCTGGTACAGTACATTGAGATATTTTGTGCCTGTGATCTTAAGTAAAGTAGTAATTTCAACACAGTTAATTAATCTAACTTACTATCAAAATATTCAGTCATGTTAAATATGACAGTACAAACAGTAGTTGTTTCTGGGCACTGACAGGTTTTCATTTTTGCATTTTATATCATAATCAACAGTTGAGCTTTGTTACAGCATTGAGAAATATGGTGTGGGCAGAGTGACGTAGGCTGACTGGTGGTGTAACTTCTTTGCAGGGCATGAAGAGGAAGGCTCTCACCGCTGGTAAATGTCACTTGGTTGTTTGCTTAGCATCACGTAGCAAAATCAGTCATTAGTGAACAGACTATTAGAATAATTTTAAAAGTAATAAGTGGTCACAACAAGATGTTGTGAATTGGGAGCAAGTTATGAGTGTTTAATGTAGTCAATGTAATTACTATTGTGTAGGACATGACGTAAATGTAATATGTCTTTTGGATTTAAATGAAAGTATCTAACTATAATTTTCAGAGAATTATACTGAATACTTGTAGATGTCTGCAGTCATTTTATACACTTATGTATGCCAAGTTTTATTCTTGCATCAAACTTGTCATTGAAGAGATGCTCTTGTAAAGAAATAAATAAAAATATGGTAAAACTTTATTGGTAGCTTATGACAACAATTTGCTAAATCAAATTAATACAGGCACCCCATACTTAATGGGCTTGTTGACAGTATTTTATTTTAACTCTGTGGCAGGCAAAAAAATTACATAGCGTAACTCTCAGGTGGGCATACTGTATATCGAGGAAAATACTGTATCTTAAAAATCATTTTAATCTTATAAATATATTAGGGTATGTTATAAAAAAGAAAGAAATGCATGTACATAATACTATACATGGCACGGTCAGAGCGTCTACCAGCCGCAGTGAGTGGTGGAGGGGAGCGGGCACAAGAGGTTGAAGGCCGTGGACAATCCATAACAACAGCATGACAATGACTGCGGCCCCTCAGGGATGATAGATGCCTGGCTGGAAGCATCCCAGTGTAGCCATACAGCCTTTAGTTTCTGTGCTGTTATACAAAACAGCGTGGGAAACACGCAAACGTAATATTACACGAGCCGCGCTGCCATGTACACTTGTAATATTATGTTACCCGCTGCGGGGGTTAAGTTTAAGGACACCCCACCCCAGTGGTTAACATTTCTAGTTTTATTTTTAATTATGGTTAGGAGACAGAATCATAATATTTTATGAGGTGTAAAATGAAAGTATGTGCATAAAATAACATTAATGGAACTCAATGTGAATGCAAGTCATGATTCTTCACCTGCATAGGATATGGGGGCATTTTCATTTGTTTTCATAATTTTCAATAATCTAGAACAGTTTATTAGCATCAGTAAGGGGTGTTTTAGATGGTTATGACCTTTGGTTATTTCCCAGAGGGTGAACATTGGGACCCTTGCCAACATACCCCAGTGAATCATTCATTTGCATGAATACCAGCAACAAAGTGCTAGAGCTGGATTAGTTTTCAGCAAAGGTACCATTACTGCCATCACCCACCTACACACCTGAACCACCACCTTTACCCCCCCCCCCCCCTTCACCACCACTTCCCTTCTACAGTGCACAGCCACACCACAACTATACTTACCTACACATGCCACCACCATCATCTTCCACCTACGTACACCACCACCACCTACCTACATCAGCACCATCATCACCCACCTTCCTACCTACATCCTTACCATCACCTACCCACACACACACACTATCATCAACAACCTTCTCACCTTTACCACCATCACCTACATGTACACACCCCACACCACCACCACCCACCTGCATGTACACACCCACACCACCACCATCACCCACCTATGTGTACACACCCACACCACCACCATCACCCACCTACATGTACACATCCACACCACCACCATCACCCCACCTACATGTACACATCCACACCATCACCACTAGTCAAGTCGACTACAAGTTTCACAGACTCCTCGCACTGTTCTGCCTACTATCTTAATCAACCAATGGGATATGCTGGTACTTGTGACAACACATCTGCTGGTGCAGCCTACTTTACAATAAGCCAGTGGAGATGCCCTGTCACGCCAAGCCCCATCACCAGGATGACTCGGGAAGCATCAGTGCAGAGTGCATAATTATTTCATTGTCCTGAGATCTGTACTTCAGTTTGCTTCTAGCAAATACTAGCAACTTCTTAGGTTTAAAAGAATCCAGTTAAGGGATTTTGTTTATATGTGGGAGTTAGGACAGTTGAGATTGTAGGTGGATGCTTGGGGTGCCCACCAACCACTGTCAGTGTAGTACTACCTTCTGGACACAGTGAGAGGCCAAACTTATGTTGAGTGGTAGCCACTTAACTAGATTGATGCCTGTTGATTTAGTGGGTTAAGGTGCCCCATTCTGATGTGGTCTACAAAGGATGGTTTGGGTTTATTGCTAATACGTTGTCACCTGGGAGCTAGTAATCATATGGACCAAGTAATAAACACTGACAAGGTATGAATATGTTAACTCTTAGCTTTGGATCCAGTACTTTTTCTCCCAAGAATTTGAAAATTTTCCTGCCACAAACTATAAGGTAAGAACATTGTATTAAGCATGTGAAACAAGTATAGAAGAAATATAAGAAGAGCACATACAGTATGCGTGAATCCAGAGTGTGGATCTCAATTGGAATCTGAATTTGATGAGAGAATGCTCTAAGTATAATTCCTTTGCCTCCTGTGTTTTGGAAGGTACAAGTGCTTGCAACATATGCTGGACAGTGTAACTACCAAATATGCAAGCCAGTATAAAATGGGGTTTTCAGCACTCTTGCCCCTTTGAGTGTTTCATGAAGGGAATACATGGATACACTTGTTAAACTTATACATCTCTAGTGATGAAAGTACCATCATCATCCTGGCTCTTTATCTCACTTCACAGATGGGGTGAGGTGAGGTTCTGAAAGCAAGGAAAAATAAAATATCATAGTAGGAGAACTAAGCAACATGCTCAGTGAAATGAACCACACTCATTCACACACCATCGAAGCCCCCCGTTTTTTTTTTTTTTTTTAATGGAAGGAAAAAGGAACCAAAGGCCTGGAGACTGCAAGTTCATTCCTTGGATATATATATATTATATATATACAGTAGGCGCGGAAAGTATTGATGCTTTTTTGCCAACGTCATTCTTTTTCGCGTTAAGTGAAGTAGGGTCAATACTACCCTCCCCTGCGATGCGAAATGAGCTGACGCTTTTTCAGCGGGAGCTGGCAACCCTGCTTGATAGGTTTGGCACCACAGGAGCAGGCTCAGTAATGTTTGGGCAGCCACAGGAGGAGGATTGTCTCGGTGTATGATGCACCACGAGGGCATGTTTTGACTCAAATAACAGTTATTTGGTTACCTACCACATTCTCATCATGCCTAAAGTAACCACAAGCAAGGACAAACGTGTGGAAGTGATTACTTTATACAAAGATGGCCACAAACTCCCATTTATTGCAAATCAGATGGTGGTAGACTGAGGACAGTGCAGAGACTGGTGAAGCGGTTCAAGGACAGTGGGGAGGCCATTCCTCCCACTCCACTTCCCAAGCCTGGGAGACCTCCCACTAAACCATCAGGTGCCATAATTTGGTTATAAGGTTACCACCCAGCATAGTAAGTGGTTTCCTGGTGTACAAGAAACCATTTGGCTTGTCACTCAGTGTAAAGTTACCCAAAGGCAGAAGGAAGAGGAAAGAAACAAAGACAAGAGGGAGTGTAAGGTCACCCGTAAGCAGAAGGATGGGGAAAGAATGAAGGAAAGAAAGACAGAAGAGGATGGAAGGAAAGTATGGAGGAATGGATCATATTTCTTATCCAATCCACTCTGCTCTCCATGCACAGTACTGAATAGCCCAATCTTCACTGGTCTAACTCTGAATTCATTTTCACGCCATACCAAAGTCTCACACCCTTATGTTAATAAGGGTGCTAAAACTCCATGCAGTCCTCTTGCAGCTGCCATTCAAATCTGTTTTGCATCGAGACCAGCCAACTTTCTTCCCTTTACTACTATATTCTCACCTTCCTTTGCACATATACCCAACTTTCTATCACTGCACTGAGGTATTTATTCTTGTCAATTCAAGTCTTCCCCAGTCACCTTACAGCATTCTTTGAAAGTAAATGGAGGGTAGTATCTGAAGAAGAATACTTGTTGGTGTGAAGAGATGTAACATTACAGCAGTGACAGAAGGAAGAGGAAAACATGTACTGCAATACGGTATGGAAATAAAGTAACTGGGGGGGCCCTACTACTATCATCACCCATGGAATGGCCATGAAAGGGAATATAGGCATCAAAATCTTGTTTCAATTTCCAAACTGAAATCGTTGAGTTATGAAAACTAATAGTCTTCTCAGCAATGCAGCTGAAGTATTGATATATGTCCACTTTTATAAAAGTCTCCTATAATTACCAGTAAATGAAACTTCATACATTATTTACAAAATGTTATACAAAGAACACTTCCCAATCTATGTACAAGACTTGTTAAACAAGCTCATTATAGAATAATTGTTAAATTACATTTTATAAGCCTACCTATTACATAAAATGCTCACTGCACTGGGAAATAATATACAACAGATCTGTATACTCATGAAGAAAAAATGCTGACATATAATATTTGTGCTTGGACTTGCAAAATTAAAATGCCTTATTACAAATACGGTAATTTAACTTCTTTTATACGGCATTATTATAATTTGTGATACAAGATTAAAGTGCCTAACTGTAAACACTTAAAGGATAGACTTATTTTTACACTCCAAATAAATAAAAGCACTACATGTAATTAACATTAGTAATACTAAATGAAACTGAACATGAGATAGTTTATCCACATTATAAGATGGTTATAAACACCATATATCAGTAAAGCCATACAAATAATTGCTTATTGGTTTTTGTGCACTACATACCTGTACTTTAAAATGATAACTACACCTTCCTAGACTTTGGCTTCTTCCTCACAGCCTCAATGTATGGAACATCAGATGAAACTGATGATGACTTCTGATTCCCTTTTGCTGATAAACTTTTCATTATTTCAGAAATATTTTCCATTACACTACCTACCTTGTCATAATTAAAAGCAATGGTAACCAAGATGATGGCAATGGCAAAACCAACTACAGTTCCCTGGCTCATTTCTGCATCTACACTCCTGAGGGTTGGTTTGAAACTTAAGTTAAGGTGCTTGAATGGTGAATCAGCTACAAAAGTGACCTCTGGGTTGGTGTACTGGTACTGAGATGTTGGTAAACTGGACTCGACACGTAGAAAGTAAGTGCGTTTGTCAGCAGTCATGGGTGGTAACATGAAATAAGGATGTGGTCCAAGCTTGACAGTGTGGATAGGGGAGTCTGGAAGATCATCACGATAGAGACGGGCCACCAGTGAGTTCAGATGCAGTGGGTCTGTGTCCACCTTACCAGCTACGTCCATCTGGTTGAATGGCCGCAGGACTGTCAGTCGCAGGTCACGTATATCCTGGTGGCCAGTGTGGATCACGCGGGTGGCTGGCAATGTCCTCTGCACATGCACATTGATTCCACTGCCCTCCTTCAGTCTCAGGTCATACTCACACTGCAAAATCAAATATCTTGGTTATGGCAAATAAGAGGGCTCTAAAATAATAAACAGTCCACTACTCACATACAATGGAGAAAACGTCTGAGGAAGTGAGAAGGAATGGTGTGCCATAAGTCTTTGTCATATGGTGCCTCTTGCCCCCCCCCCCACAATGAAGTTCACTGTAAATTACAAAAAGGTTGTATACTAATGCTGCTATCAAAAATATTAACAATTTTCCCAAATTTACTGTAAGTACTGTGGCTGTACAATAAGCTGCCATGTTTCGGAATGCATCCCTGACGAGGTCTTGCTACACAGAATGTGTGCAAGTCATAATTTTTCCGCAGCCCTTGGATGAAAGCACAAACCTGGAATGCCAAAATGTTTTCTGTGTCATTACAGTCCTTGTCATGTAAGAAATGATGCTTCAAAATGTGACTTCTTCCTTATAACTGGTACTGCTAAACTGGAAAAAATGAATCAGCATTATAGTCAGCAACTGAAATTCTGTAATTTTTTGTGGACCTAACCCCTTTTCTGTGGTGTGTTTCTTGCAGCTGAACTAAATCAACTGCCAGCTGGAGTACAATTCATTCTTACAACATTCACTGCAACTTTTTGCAGCCATTTTGCTGATAATTTCTCAAAGCTGAATAAAATCATAAGACATCAGCACAGTCTGCATTCCATCAAAGGATTATTTGGAGAAAAAACATTAACAATTCATACTATATCAACCTACTGCCAGACGCCTTAATCCAGTAAGGGGTGGTCACAAACAAATTGCCTCCTCACCCTGTCCCCTGCCATGTCACTCCTCTGCTCCCAGCTCACATCAGATTTAATAAAACTGACAGTTTCACAAGGAAGGGACAATACACAGTACTGTATATCAAGGGGACAATACACAGTACTGTATATCAAGGGGACAATACAGTACTGTATATCAAGGGGACAATACAGTACTGTATATCAAGGGGACAATACAGTACTGTATATCAATGGGACAATACAGTACTGTATATCAAGGGGACAATACAGTACTGTATATTAATACAGTACTGTATATTATTACAATCAGTAACAGATGACTGGTTGATGGTGGGAGTTTGTGGGTCAGTACGGCTGAAGGGTCATGAGGCTCAAAACATTCCTTACCACCACAGCCCCAAGCATCTCTCTCTTTAGACCTGCTTATTAAGAAGGCCTACTAAACCACTAACCTTTGGCAAGAGTCCACGTATTCTGAAATGTCCGTGTGCATCAGAGACTGCCTCCTCTTGGTACTGCTGACAGTCCCCTTCATGCCCCACTACCTCCACCACCACCTCTGCTTCAGGTTCCCCACTCAGTGACAATGCTTGCCCATACACACTGTATGCCACACGCACACCCCTGATCAACCATAATATAGTGTCAATTTTTTATTACACATTAGAAATACCTGGTTTTAATTGGGGAAGGAGGAGCAAGAATCAATTTTATGACCTCAAATAAATACTGTATAAGCATACAATACCTTATTTTACAACTCTGAAGCCAAAAAAATTAACTTTTACCTTATGCTCAAAATGATTGTAGCTCCCTCATCCACTGTAACCATCTTGGAGGCTGGTTCAAAAGTATACTCCTTCATCATGGGTCGCAGGAAATAGTCAGCTGGGGTGAGAGAGAGGAAGGCAATAGTTCCATCAGCTTCAGTCAGGCTATTCTGGCGGTAGCTGCTGCCCCCTGACATGGACACCAACACTCCAGCTAGTGGTGCCCCATCCTCATCCTTTACTTCCACAACCACCTCAGCCAGCTTGTAAGCTTCAAAATGACCCTTCTCACTCAATGGGTTCATGATGTAGCCTTTCTTTTCTGCAGACACAGAGTACTGACAGGAATTGTCAAGGGGTCCAGCAGTGTATTTTCCTTCAGCATCTGTTGTGAAGGCACGCACCACACCACAACCCTCCACGCTGACACTCACTCCGGAGATTGGAGGTGTAACCCGCCCATGGATAAAAAGAGCTCGCTCAGCCTGAAAGGTAACTGAGTCCAGTACACAATCTGCAGGCATAGTAAGTGTATGGGTCGGAGGCTGGTACTGATAGAGGTTGCTAGGGGACCCTGGCGTAAGGTTTACTGTTTCTGCCTCACGCACCCACACCTCAAATATGTACAGATGGGGGTCCTCCGGAGAAGGATTGAGGGGTCCTAGAGTGTTGACTTTGTCTCCAGTTTTAACCTGGACTGTGAATGAGGCAACCTCAGTGGCCCTGATAGCCCCAGTGAGTTGATGTGTGACAGCTGAGAGTGTTATCAGGCTGGGGGCAGAGGTACTCCACTGGATTTGTGAAGAACTAAACTTGTGGCAGCCAATGGGTGTAAGAACATAAGTACCAGGAGAAGACATGCACACCAAAGTACTACCCTTCTGTGCAACTACAGTACCAGAAGCCCCACCAACAATAGAATAGCTAAGTGTGGTCTCATGTGATGAGGCCAGAGTAAGCTGATACCCCACCTGTTCAAGAGTGACCTGCACATTGTGGGTGTCTACAGTAACTGGCATACTCTTGACCCGCCAGCACCACTCCTCCTTAACCACACTGAGGGTATATGTGCCAGGTATCACCTCAATGATGCTGAACTTGCCCTCCACCACTGTCACCGTCTTGGCAGCTCCACCACCACTGCGAGTGCTACGAAGGGTCACACTCAGAGGTGGGCACTTCTCAAGGCATTTTATCTCACCAGAGATTTCACCCAAGAATTGAGAGAAGGACAAGTTCTCTATAGGGTCTGATTCTACACTAAACACATGCTCCAATGGACCAAACCTGAAATGTACGATATATGTTAGTTTCAATTTGCTGAAAAATTGACATATTTTAACAGTACTTTCACTGTATTTCTGTTAACATTTAAATGTAATGAATGTGGTATAATAATGGAATGGATGATAGAAAGATGGACTGATGGACAAATGGTACAAGTATCCTCAATGACACAATTGGTATGGTTGTATATGATGTTAACGGTATTAGATTAATGTCTCCCATCCATATATTAACAGTTTTGGTGAACATCAGGTAAGTTAAAGATCAAAGAATTCCCAAGAAAGAGAACTAGGAGAGTTCAGACGAAGCATTAAATATTTACCTGAGTCCCACACGGTCAGCATCAGGTGTGAGCTTGACTGAGGCAGTGTATCTGGATGGTGGGAGGAACAAACACCCTCGTCCTTCTTCCCCTGTTGTCACTGACCAAGTTCCTCCACTTTCACCATTAACCTCCACTTTCCTGAAAGTTAAATAATGAGCTATGTGATTACATACTTCTGAATTTCTGAAAGCTATGAGCACATAAGACCAAACTAATGAGGAGTTACTGTATTGCAGAGACACAATAAGTAAAAAATAATACAGGTAAAAATAAAAACCTCTATGTTGCACTGGTATGATGACAAGACCTCTTTCAATACTTTAGTTTGCATTCTCCTGTTTTAGTGAGTAAGATTTCATTTCAAGTGAAGTGAGTTGTGAGTGATGCAGGTCAACAAATGCTCACCAAGGGCCAGTGTGTTCGGCAGTCTTCTCCACCTGCACGAAGAAACACACTTCGTATCTAACAGGAGTGATATCATCAACCACAGGACGTTGGGGACTAATGCTCATCACAGCTTCATCGAACTCATATTTGTCTAATAAGGAACATCAGAGAATGTTTTTTAGTTTTGGAACATAACATCATCATCGTCATCATCATCATCATCCGTGTCCAGACGGCCAAAATTTGCCCAATTCAATAGGCCACCCTTCCATTCACCCATCATTCAAGCTCATGGAATCCTGGTTCCATCTGATAGGCTAAAAGGTTTCAACACGTACTGTAGTTTCACACATACCTATCCAACAGCGTCAACTCGAATGCTGTCATGTTAAAATGGGGTGCCAAATCCCTGGTCATGCACCTCTCTGCATAAAATTCATCCAGTCAGCTCGATCTCTTGTCAGTTCCTTAGCCTCACCAACTTCCATACCTCTCTTCCTCACACACTCATCTACCATATCTCTCCACCTTCTTGGCCTACCTCGCCTCCTCCCTCCTTCAAATTTGCTCAGATATAACTTTTTCACCACTCTATTGTCATCCATTCTTTCCGCATGACCATACCATCTCAGTACACTCTCTTCGATTCTGGTGTCCACAGACTACCTCACTCTGCATCTTACACGAATCACAATATTCCGAATCTTATCCACTCTCTGTACTCCATTACATGTTTAGCAAATAACATTTTGCCAAACTGGGAACAAAGCTTAAAGTTTGCATACTGTAATCTAATAAGCATTAGCTGAGATAATTATTTTAAAATGTAGGGTGTAAAGACTGATGGTTAGTAAGTGGTTTAGTGCAAGGCAAAAATGTAAGTGTACTTGAGTAAAGATTACAAGACATTTTAGAAGTAAAAATCTACAATGAAATACTGAATGCTGAAGTACAGATGCATAGTGTTGTTGTTTCTTAACCCTGGTCTGTCTAGATGAGGAACTATCCCCCTGTGATACACAGCGCCTTGCCAGGGTAGAACCAGAGTCGTTCCCCTATTGCAAGGTGCAGAGAAATACGAGGTGGTTTGGCTCCTGGGTGGATGCTGAAAATGTTTCACTCCACCCAGGGTATACAGCTCTACCCCATGTAGCCTCCTTGTCAACACGTGAGGTATAGTGTAAGAGGCATGAATCCTTATCCCTTTCATCATCATCATTAAGACTTCTATTCACTGCTAAGATTTCTGAGTGAACATCATCATCTTGTGTTAGTCCATACAGAATTCCTAGGTGTACCAAGACCAGACAATGGGTTATGGTACTCAGGATAGATGTTGAACCCACTAATATTTGGGATTTTTCTCTGAACAAAAACTTCAGGTAAATGCCTGAATAAAATACCCAAATACACCAGACACACTTGTAGTTGCTGCTGCTGTGGCCCTAGGTTCATCTGAACATGAAACAGGTGGACTACAGGCCAATGTTACCCTTTTCCTGCAATCCATTATCCTCCTTTTCGAGGACAGAAAGTGAGTTGAGGGACAAGTCACATGTATAACCAGGCAGTAGCACCACCTGTTTATTTTGGTGCCAATGTGTGAAGGTGTCCCTCTCCAGTGCCATCCATCCCAGCAAAAGCATGAACTAACCAGAAGTCACCTTGATCCTGTGTTTGGCATACTTTATGTTACTAAATAAAAAGGTATCCATCCTCCTGGTCAAACAAGATAGTGTTTAAAGCCCCTTTGAATGCTGGGATTTTTCTCAGTTGAATAAAACTTTCTGGGGAGTGGAGGAGACCAGAGAAGAGATGAGGGATGGGATCGAGATGTATTTGAGATGGGGGTATGAGTTGGAGATGATCCATCTGTGGCCACGATAAAGGCATCTGACTATAGATGGAAAGATGGCAACTACCCAAGTACACCAGCCAGAGCAAAAGAAGCAACTAACCAGCAGTAACCTTGATCCTGTGCCTGCCGGACTGAACGTTGTCAAAGAGGTACCCGCCGTCCCTGTCAGTGGTGGTGGAACGTCCTCGGTCCAACATGACCATGGCCCTGGCCACCCCAGCTCCACCTCGGCTCTGCCTCACTCGACCACGTGTGCTGAACCCTTCAATCTGACAAAAGGACAGGAAGAAATGACTGCCTAACCCAACTGACTCTGGCAATATACAGTAGTTTATTTTAGTTTACTGTGTCTATTTCCAGATTTATTCAATGTAAAATCACCTTGTGCTGTTAGCAGTTAATTAACACTGTACCACACAATTTCATTTTTGGCTACCTAAATATTGCCAATCTGTGGAGTGCAGAGAATGGATTGGATACGGAATAATGTAATGTGTGAAAGATGTGGAATGAGGAAGTCTGTGGACACTAGAACTGAAAAGAGTGTACTGAGATGGTATGGTCATGCAGAGAGAATGGATGACAACGGAGAGGTGAAAAGGGTATATCTGAGCAAATTTGAAAGAGGAAGGAGACGAGGTAGGCCAAGAAGAAGGTGGAAGGATATGGTGAATGAGTGTGTGAAGAGAGGTATGGAAGCTGGCGAGGCTAAGGGACTGACAAGAAATCGAGCTGGCTGGATGAACCTTATGCGAAGAAGTGCATGCTTAGAGATTTGGCACACCTTTTTAACATGATAGTGTTCGGACGGGTTCTATCAGATAAGTAAATGTGAAGCTACAGAACGTGGTGAATTTTTTTTGGCCTGGCAGATGAAACCAGGATTCTGTGGGCCTGAATGGTGAGTGAATGGAAGCATGGCCCATTGAACTGGGGAAACTTTGGCTGTCTGGACAGTGCTCTTCCTCACCCCACCCTAGGGTGGGAAAGGAGGTTCGGATGATGATGATGATGGAATATTGCCTACTAAAGTTTCATTGGTTCTTATAAAGCTGAATTGTCACTGCAACTTTAGTGTCATTTTATTGAAGAAAGTTAGGATAATTTAAACAGAGACAAATCTGCATGGAGGCTAATAAGGATAAAGCTGCAACTCCCAAGCATGTGGGGCTCCCTCAACAAGTACTGTAATGAAATGGTGACATTTTACATTGTTCTGGTTTTATCATGGTTTAATATATTAAAAACACTATGACAATGTTTTGTTTGCTTAGTGACACTGACATGGGAATACATCAGCAATATATATAGCTATCTACGTACTCTAAGTAGAATTAGCTTCGGAATTTAGAAAACATCCTTGACTAGTACAGGATGAGGACTACCTGTAATAAGCAAGACACTGTAAACAATCACAAACAAAAATGGTGTCCCAACCTTGAATGGATTTGCAAGGACAAGGTTGTCATGGAGGACCGTGATGCGCAAGGAAGACGGTGTGACCTCATAGCGGGTGGTGGGGGAGTGGAAGTGTGGCACAAGGTGGTATTCCCCTGGTGCCACAGACCCAAAGCTGAATGTTCCATCACCATCGGACTTGGTATGGCAGATAACCTTACCTAAACTGTTGTCTCCAACATATCCCTCCGGTTGTCCAGCATCACACGCTGAAAAAACACTATTACATTACTCACTACAGTCCATTTACTCTAAACTGACATAAATCTTAACCCCAATCAGCTCAGTTCATTGCCAAATACAGTCAGACTAGATGTCTGATACAACTAGTAACCAAGGTCATTCATTCTTACTTCATAATAAAGGCTCACCAAATTTCATACTATCACAATACAGTATTAATTCAGACTGTGAGTGGCATAGTTCAGGCAAATGAAAACAAACTAACTATATCTCACCTGACATGGTAAATTATCTTACCAAACTTATTACTCTGGCCATCCCGCATGATGCACTACAAAAACACTTATTGTAGGTACTATCTTACTCACTCTTTTCCTTACTGACATATCTATTGCATTTGGTTAAGCTTCAGGATTTGAATGGAGGTGATAAGATAAAGTTTTCATTAACCCTCACTACTAAATGATGTTTCCAAGAATAAAAAAACTCTCTGACAGCAGTAAGATTAAGCTAGAAAATGTCATCCTACTGAAGCAATTAAACAAGCAAATGATAGGAATGTGTGGTTGTTGCTGTTGTGGCCCTACGCTCATCCGGATGAGAACCGCTTAGAAGAAACTGGCCACTTCAGCTAGGCACTCCATGAGGTCTTTTGGTAAGGTCATGTTTAAGGACTGATTGTGCTATGAGTGAGGTTGATGAGGTGAGCATATTGTGAGAATGAGGTTGATAAGGTGAGGATGTTATAAGAATTAGGGTGATAAAGCAAACACGTTGTGAGAGTGAGGTTGCTGAGGTGAGTGTATTATGAAAGTGAGGGTGATGAGGTAAGGATGTTATAAGATCGAGGCTGACGAAGTAAACATGTTGTGAGAAGGAAGCTGATGAGTGTGTTGTGACACTGAGGGTAATGAGGTTAGTGTATCGTGGTGTGGGGGTCTTTTGTTGAGATTACGCTGAACAACTGACTGTGAACTTGTGGGTGAGGCTGCTGAGATGTGTGTTGCGGTGTGGGGGTTACCTGGTGTGGAAGCGAGGGTGTGGGCAGCATGGAGGATGAAGGAAACTCCTGGAGTTGGCTGACTATCGGTGGTGACGGAACCAGAGATCATGTAGCCAGCTACCACCAGCGATGCCCCGGCGTCACCATTACCATCACTCACCTCAACCACTGCCTAAATAACATTCAGATCACTGCTACATCTTGAATATTATCTATTTATTTATCGCTCTCATCCTTCACTCCTCAATAAGGTGTGTAAAGGCACATGGGTTAGGCTACTTATCCCTAGAATTTAGATGAGGGTGATCAGCTGCTTGCCAATCCTGCAAAAATTATTCACCATCATCCACTCACTTGATGTAGTGCTGCCTACTTCTTCCTTACCCTTTATTATTATTTTTCTGTGCCTGCCCTCCTCTCTTGCTGTTTCTCCCATCTTTCCTGTCACTTCTTATTGCTTTTCTTTCCTTTACAGGTGGCTTTACATTGAGTGACAAGCCAACTGGTTTCCTGTAAGCCAAGAAACCATTTACAATGCTGGGTGGTAACCATATAGCCAAACCATACATGCTCCCTACGTATCAACAAGTGGGTTGGTGGAGGGTTAGTGCCCCTCCCCGTAAAACAAATAACTCAGAGTCAAATGGCCACCCCTTACGGGATTAAGGCGTCAGGCAATAGATAGATAGATAGACATTTTCAAAACTGCATTATGACAGAATCCTTGTAAAGAAGCCTAAATACGAGTACTGACATGCAAAACAATTCAGTAATAAAGGCCTTGTAAAGAAACCTAACTATGAGTAATGACATGCATAACAATTGAGTAATAAAGTCTCTCTCTCTATAGCCAGATGCCATAATCCTAGAGGTGGGTGGCCACAAACAAATTCCCTCCATGTATCTGTCCTCTGCCACTAGCCAGCCCTCTTTCCATCCCATACCACCCTCATTCATATAACACTCCATTCATGGTGGTAAATGGTGTCAACCATCATCCACTCACCTGATGTAGTGCTGCCTTCTTCTTCCTTCACCTTTAACATTCTTTTTTCTGTATCTATCCTCCTCTCTGACTATTTCTCCCATCCTTCCTGCCACTTTTCCTTAATCTTTTTTCCATTCTAAGTGGCTCTACATTGAGTGATAAGCCAATGTTTCCTGTTACTCAGAAAACCATTTACAATGCTGAGCAATACCCATATACTGTAACCAAATGATGGGGTGATGAGGAGCATACTAAGGTGTCCCTGTCAACCAGGTGGAGAGATGCAAATGCATTGTCCATCTGGGAACCAAACCTCCATACAGCAAGGCATTGTCCACTACATAAGAACCATGGTTCCTGCAAGAGATGGCCCTGCAGGGGCAGTTGCTTGCCTGTGGCTGATGGGTCTGCTTGGCCAGACACACTAGGGTTATGCAACAACAACACTCCACTCTGTCCTTCCACTTTATCCTTTCTCCCTCTACCCCTCCATCTCATTCACATACACTCTCTTTGCCAATCTCTCTATCTCTCCATATGCTACAGTCAAACCATCTCATACTACTCCTAACACTTAATGGGCGAAATAGTAAGTAAACTTTTGTCCCGACAGGTACTACCACAATAAAAAATCTACTGGCACTTCCCTCCTGAATGTGGTGATATTTGAGGGCATTATGAAGCACATAACAAAAGAGTATGAGAAGGAAACATACTCTATTTGTGGAGGAATAAGAAACATAGAAGATGGGACACAATGTTGGCGAATTTCTGCTCGTGACACTACCATACTGTGCATATGATAAGCCTTACCTTATCAGAGAAAAAAGTCCAAGATGGGTGTGAGGCAATAACGGTGTAGCGTCCAGAGGAGAGTGGCGTAAACACATACGCTCCCCCTGGCCCTGTCTCCCTAGCCTGTACCAACATATCACCTCGGTACAGCTTCACACTCACACCCTCGGGTCCCTCGCTGCTCCCGGCACTCACCACCTGTAATGCCAAAAATTAATACAGTATACAGGTGATCAGAGTGGAAGTTCCTCAACATATATTGCCTCTTAACACTGGTTTCCACAATGGTCTTGTGTTGATTATTAAATACAGTGCAGTGTGGACTGGTGCACATACTTTTCCAATCACTGCAAAACCTTTGAAGTGAAAATTGATGTCCTTGCCAAGGCTACAGGCATCTGTCTCTCCATCTATCTTCAGGGCTACTTCATCTGGTTCAAAGCTCCAGCCAGGTGGGGGAGACACCTGTAATAAGACGACTGAATTAGATAAAACATCATGAAATTCAACTAGTTTTGCCACTGTATGTACTGATAACCTAAATGACAACACGCTACCTCCTGAGAATCCCTTATACCGGCGAAGGCCATGGTAGAGCACTTCTTTATTTCCTGGAGGGGTTCCGAGCATCACTGTCTCTGCATATGTACAGGGATTTACAAGCTGGGTAGGATCATCGCAAGTAGCCAGGCTAACAGGGACTGATTCTGACCACTTTGTTTCAGTATGGTACCGTACTGCTTCTTGCACATTAGTTTGTCACACTTCAGTGTTAAGAACTTGATACAGTGAGTACTTTATATGCAAGTAGAAAAAAAAAGAATAAATAAATAAAAACTCTTTGATAGAAGTAGGCCTATGTCAAACTCTGTTTTTTACACGTACTCCACAAAAGGGCATACTGGTACTGTAAGTTAATTGTACTCATGCAAAATATAAATATGACAGAACATAATTATCTAATATGAAAATAAGCAGCAAAAGCAAAAAACCTCAGTTCTGGCTGGAATGAACCACACTCACCAACAAATTAAGCCATACCTTGATGATGTACTGGCCCTTGTCATAGATGGGCATGAAGTAATAGCCATTGTTGGGAGCACACTCTGTTTCATACTTCAGATTGCCTTGCTGAGTGAATCTGAAAAAAATATATAAGTAAAAGCTAAAAAATAAACTGCATGTTGCTGCAAAACACTCATAAATTCTTTCACAGTCACCCAGTACCATAATTATTCTGCAAGGGAAATTCACACCTGTTTGTCACCTGGTGAATACTTTAATTTCTGACTGAGTTTACCTCCCAAAATTTGCTTCTACTGATGTAAAAAAAAGGGCTATATAATAAAAAAAAACACTTATATACTCTTAAAATCACGTTAAAAATTATCCAGATCACATCAGTAAATCATCCTGAAATAAAACACAAGTTAGTCAATATGTAATCATGTGGTTTTATGGGATTAAAAAAAAAAATACTTCCTGTAAAGAAGGGTGGATTTTTAAAATTACAATCAACTAACAGCCAATGAAATTAGTATGATCATTACCGGTATATACACTACCAGATTTGTGCAATTCTAAGCACTGTCTCTTTTAATGCATCTGTCGCAAATGTTATGTGATCGGTAAATAAGGAGTTGGCGTGAGATTCTTCTGCTCCAATTTGTGTCTTTTCCTTCATCTAGGCTAAAATTAACTAACGTGACCTAACTTAACCCAACCTAATTTTAACACAGATGCTACAACAGACGGAGTTATGAGCTGGTCTGTTCCCCTTTTCTTATTTACTATGTCAAAATTATACTAATAAGTGCACTTGCAATGGATATGTATAGATGAGGAATTACATAAAACTCTAAGCTAAATGGTGACTATATTACTTTGTCTCCGTTAGTAGGGCGTTTCCGAAATACCTGACAGGTAATGGAGTCCCTCCTAGCAATAATAACTTCTATAGTGTCATTCATGGGAAACTTAATGCCGAATAAGAGGATCCACAGTCTTTTACTTGGTTGAATTCACTATATCACATATTACAAAATGCATGACACACTTTAGTTACCAAATACCCCAAACCGACCATTTCATACTTCTGTATTACTTACAGTTTGATCCCAACTTGGGAGTAGTTGATATCAACGTCACTCCTGACATATCCTCCACATCCTAGGACATCGTTAGCTCCATTCGTTAGCTTCAGGAACGAAGATATTAAGAAAAAGGTGAAGGGTGACGGTCTACCTGCCTGCATGTTTACAGGTGGCACGATGTCACTTATTTACATGTTCCGTTAGAATTATGCTTCGCCCCACAAGTCAGGAATAGACAGTCACCAAAAACTACACGCATTTACTTGAGAATTTCTTTTATTGATAAATTATTGTTGATAATACAGCAAAATTTATAAGTTTTATTGGCTAAATCTCATTACAACGACTTGTGATCCGAATAAAGAATGATACGACGTGGCTATTCAAAGGCTACCGATAAGATTTTGGTGATATCCTTAATTCGGTGTGCTCCTTAGGATACGAAATGGATACACCCTGTCAAATGGTATTTGAAATTCTCTTATGCAATCTCTTTTCTAGAAATATCTATAAAATTTAAATAAACTTAGCTTTCAAGTAAAGGTTGAATAGTGTATCCTTGCATGAGTTGGGCATATCTTGAACATTTCCTCAAGGTTCTTTGGAAAATCCTCAAGATGTATCACAATTTGTAATAGGGAGATTATTGAAACGTTAATTCAGCTGCACAAATGTTAGTGTGGTAGGTGGGATGCCCACCATCAAACTCACTCGATGTAACTTAGTTTACCTGACAACTCTATCTTGCAAGTTTTCTGTTCTATGCACTGCATTGAGGTGCTCTGTGAATCTTACTAATAATTACTGTAGTACATGTTCATGTAGTTTAACGTGCACACGAAAGCAATAAGCATGAATTATCCAAAACAATCAGACTTGGTTGGCATTAGGCTTTTCTAAAGTTGCCTGGGGAAATTATCAAGAAAAACAAAATAGATTATTTAAAAACATAATTTGTGAAGAACATGATGATAGCATTTTATGATTATAAAATTCCGTGGTACAAGGATTACTCTGTGCCAGGGAATCTTATGTTTTTTTTTTTTAAATCTGTCTAAAGGCTAATGCAACAATATGTACGTAAATAAGTTTTTTTTTTTTCGTTAGTAACACTCATTATGGAGAGTGTATATTCCCAGTGATCTCTGAATATCAGAGACCTTATACAAATCTCTACAACAGCCAGTAAGTTAAATTAGCACATTATAGTAAGACTGGATTGCATGCTTTCTCTATAATAATTGCATCTGAACAAAGAAATTTAAGCATCTCGAGCTGTGAAGGGATAAAGTAAGTCCATAGCGCTAAGAGTTATTTCTGATGACAAGACTCGGAGAATATTTCTACGTAGTAAAGTTATTAAAACTGGGTATTAGGATGTCAAAAAAGTGACCAGTGACATAAAACATTAGTAAATGCCTGGCATACGATGAGAATGAAAGTGGCACGCCTCGGCTCCCAGCAGCCCCTTCACCGCTCTCGCCCGGCACAACATTGACCGTGTTGTTGGTCTCTGGACACCGCGGCGGGAGGACGCAACTTCTAGCACTGGAACTATTGTGATAAAATAACGTGATTTAAGTAGCATACTGTTGAAGAAATTAAAGCTAGTGTGAAAATGAGTGAAGTCAGCCACAGAACCAATAATGGCAACTGGAGCATGATGAGTGAGAAGGCGCTATCGAAAAACTTCCCCCTTCACCGCGCCTGTCGGGATGGGGATGTAGAGGGTTTGTCGCTTTTGTTGCATGAGGAGGCTGCCCGTACCCACATCACACTGGAAGACACTTATTACGGCTGGACACCCACACACTGGGCCGCCTATTTCGGCAAGGTGAGTATTGGCCATATCACTGCACTTGAGGGCGAGATCCTGTTCACTCCGAGAGGTTTCACAGTGCCCGCCAAAATTAGGAGGGAGGGGAGGGGGGGGGGGGGGGGGATCATACTGGGGGGAAAGCGGGGGGGGGGGGGGATGGGGGAAAGGGGGGGGGGGCGGGGGTGGGGGAGGGGGAGTTGGGGGGGAGAGGGATAACCTGAGAGTGAGTGGGAGGGCAGAACAGTGAGAGAGGGAGGTTTGGATGGTTGAGGACGAGAGGGGAAGAGGGGAGAAGCAAGAGGAAAGAAAGAGGGGAGGAGAGAGGAAAAGAAGAGGGGAGGAGGAGGGAAAAGGAAGAGAGGAGGAGGGAGGGAAACACGATACGGTATACAAGTGATCACACATTGGATCAGTGTCAGATAACAAAATCGGTTATAAAAACGAATTATATCAACGTCCCATCCAGAGCCGAAAACAACAAGGACCAAAATTCAGAGTGTGAGTATTACGAATAAGTCGGCTGAGTGACAGGATTCCACTCTACAAATTTAGGTGAAGGTTACTTAATGTTGTTGAATCTAAAGAGAAAGTGTAATGATATCTGATTATTACACCCCCTTACCCCCTCCCCCCTCCTCTCTCTCTCTCTCTCTCTCTCTCTCTCTCTCATACCGTCCTGCCTCAATTTCAGATCATAATACGGTAAAGTTAGGTCACAAAGGAGACATCGGAGCGCCTTTTCCTTGGCGATTTATTATGCATAGCTCGCCTTGATAATCTCATAAATGTATTTCAATACATTATCGACATTTTTGCTTCAGAAACGCATAAAAAAGGTGTGATATGCAAAATGTATGGGTGATAGAGGTGCAGTGAGATAATAATAATAATGTTATTATTGTTATTATTGTTATTCATTATTATTATCTGTTAGTTCTTCGTTAAGTTTCTGCAGAAATAAATAAAATCGTACTAAGGTAGCAAGAAAGAAATCATGGAAAATTATCGGATTTGAGGCAAAATAATTTCTCACTCGCTTTCCAGTCATTTCCAAATTTTTCTCCTTTATGATTCATTCGAGTGAGGGTTTTTATGAGCCAGGAGCGAAAAGAGACGAAAATAGACCAAGTTAATGAGAAAGAAAAGCTGAACGAACATTAATGCCACCCAGGTCCTCCCACGCACACGCTTTCACACACACCCTCAAGGAAACCTGGTATGTGTAGCTGTAATGACGTGTGTGTGTGTGTGTGTGTTTGCCACGTGATCAAACAAAATCAAACATGTCTAAATTAATGTGTGTGTGTGTGTGTGTGTGTGTGTGTGTGTGTGTGTGTGTGTGTGTGTGCCAGCCACGCGATCAAACAAAATCAAACGTCAAAATTATTGTGTGTGTGTGTGTGTGTGTGTGTAGTCTACGTGATCGAACAAGGTAAACCAGACACGTCATAAAGTTAATAATAAAAAGAGTTTGAGTGGCGTGGAGTTGCGGGATTTTCCTCTTACAAAAACAACCATTCAAACGGCCATGAGATTTCCCGGTAAAGATGGTGGGTTGCCGTGAGCCAGGGATGATGGGGGGGGGGGGGGAATTAACTAGTTTGTGTATCTATTTATTTATTTATTTATACCTTTGCAGTCGCCCCCCTTGACATTGTGGCCCGTATTCTGGTCGGAGCTCCCTGACACATTTCCCCAAGCGATTTATTTTGCTTATTTCACCTTACTATCCCCATCGGTGTTACGCAGTTCAAACATCGCCATACTCTGCAACATTCAGAAGGATATTTAAACACCCGTAACAGAAAATAAATCGCTGAGGAGATGGTAGGGAGTCTTCTTAAACCGACGAGAATACAGGCCAGTGCCAGCACGGAAACCAGCTCTCCTCCCCCCCCACACACACAAAAAAAAAAAAGTCTATAATTCGCCTCACACTGTGCATAGGCTACTTGGTCATGGCAAGAGACAAGCGAGTGTAAAATTCAAAATGTTTGCAAGGACACGTTTTTCTGCGCATGCACGTTTTTAGAGTCGGGGCGCGTATTTAAAGTCGGCACGTTTTTAGAGTCGGGGCGCGTCTTTAGAGTCGGGGCGCATAGTTAGAGTCAGGGCGTGTTTTTAGGGTAGGGTCGGGACGCGTATTTTGAGTCAGGGCATGTTTTGAGAATCGGGGCGTGTTTTTTTAAATCAGGCTGCAATGGGTGTGGAATTCCTTTATATTATTCTAACTACCTCCAGGCGGTTATATTTAGCGTAGGAGAGGCTTGAACTGGAGGAGGGTTTAGATATAGCCAGTATTTATTCTTTTTATCACAAGAAATATTTCCTCTTGAATAAACCCGTCTCATGGTAGTTAGAATGAATACCTACTCGGCTTGAAGGGGTTCAGGGTCAGTGTTTAATGTGTTGCTGATGGTCTTAGAGTATACGCGATGCTTCTTAAGGTTACCGGCACCTTTATTTTATGTTTATGTTGTATGTTGTCTTGTATAACCTGTGTCTGTTCTGTATATTTTCCGTCTAATTGT
Organism: Birgus latro; assembly: GCA_018397915.1. Lineage (NCBI taxonomy): Eukaryota > Metazoa > Arthropoda > Malacostraca > Decapoda > Coenobitidae > Birgus > Birgus latro. The sequence goes on along the minus strand of JAGKTI010005381.1, from coordinate 2,751 downwards.
GTGTGTGTGTGTGTGTGTGTGTGTGTGTGTGTTTTGATGTGCAGTATTTGTTTGAGGAAGGAGGACGCTAGGAATTTGTGTCAAGAGAACTTCATACTCTTTGTTTACTTTCCTCTTTACCTGTCTGTCTGTCAGTCTCAGTCTACCTGAACAAGTCTTGTCTTTTCATTATTTAACACTGGAAATTGTACGGTTATACTTGATTGATCGCGGTGCTTAATAATCTACCTCTGTATTCGTGTATTATTCATACTGTTAGGTTGTGGCAGCACATTTGCTTGTATAATTCTGTCCATATATCGTCTGCGTTTATCCATCATCTCTGTTGCTTTCTTCTTCTTCTTCTTCTTCTTTGAGGAGTGTATTTCCTATGATTCTTTCCATCTGTCTCGTTGATGGTGGTGGAGAGGGGCGCCTTCACGTGGTGGCGTCCCTATAACCAGGCTACTCCACTGCCCGTTATACAAACGTCCCTATACTACCCTCCCGTTCCCTGAAGGAAGGATGGTGGACTGCAGGGGGAGGATAACTTCAGCCTGCAGTCCACTGGGTTCACGTTCAGATGATCCTGGGATTGCTTCTGCTACTACTAGTTATCGGTACTCCAACAGCAGTTGCTACTACTACTGCTGCTGCTGTCTTCTGTGTTTCTTCCTCTCCTAGCTGCGTTGTGGGGGAGGAGTGCATTTGGCTGGTGAACTGAAGGCAGGGGTCACTCACCTCCCTCTCTCACAACCGCCCACCCTCCCTCTGTTCTCTCCCACCCCCATCTCTCTCTCTTACATTACCTCCCTGATGACGTACAAGCAAATCCATCAAAAAATCAATCCCATCCAGCTCTTGCCCTAAGTTGAATAGGCTTTTTTTTTTTTTTTTTATAGCACTAATAGCCCTCATCACGGGTCGTAGGCTTCTCACTAATACATTGTAGTTTATCAGGTGAGTTATTAAGGTCTGTGAAAGCAGCATTAAGATTAGGTTGTTATTAGAGGTAGTAGTAGCAGCAGCAGTAGTAGTAGTAGCTGCCATTGCACGAGTAGCCTAGTACCGTTAGCTAGAAGTAGTTGTGCCGGTAGTAATAGTAGTTGTAGTAGTAGTAGTAGAAGATAAGGTTGTCATTCATTAGAGGTTATCACTTGTGCTAAATAAGATCTTCTTGTTTCGTGAATGAAATTTGTATAATCATAAGGAAGTGGTTAATAGAATTCTTTTTAACACCTTCAGAAGTAACCCTTAAAAGCTGGAGGTCGGTGGCAGGGGGAAAAATACAGGCTGAGGAAATTGTTCGTGATGGGAGCTAAATTTACTTTGGTTCCAAAAGACTAGTATTCAAAGGAGAGCCCCAGACGCAGGTGTTCAGAGGGGGGAGGGAGGAAGATGGGAAGAGGGGAGGGAAGGGAGGACAGAAGATAGAGGGAGGAGAGGGAGAAAAGAGCATATGGAGGGAGGGGGGAAAGGAAGACTGAGAGAGAGAGAGAGGACTGAATGGGTTAGTGTAGAACTGCAAAAGAATGAAAGAGCAAATCGGACTAAATGCAGCTGTTGTGTTATGGAAGTACGGTGTGTGTGAGAGAGAGAGAGAGAGAGAGAGAGACCATCATCCATCGTCACAGTTCCATCCGGCGCACGTTCCTGTCTTGCGTAACCTGCCAGTTTCCTCAATGAACATTAATTACAATATGAGAAAATGGCGCGATTCCCCCAGTGAGCGAACAAAGGCAAGTAGACCGAATTGGGAGCGGTATTTATAAACTTTCTTAAGGTAAATTCGTGTGTAAGAATGTTTGTAGTTGTAAATGCGATTGTTTTCATTTACCGGTATGTGGACTCTTGCCACTAGGTAATTCTTAGTCAAAATTCAGACAGCGCTATAGTGCTAGTATTAGTAGTAGTAGTGGTAGTAGTAGTGGTGGTGGTAGTAATAGTGGTAGTAGAAGTAGTGGTAGTAGTAGCAACCTCAGGCTTATCTGGACATAACCTAGTGGACTGCTGGAAACCAATACTGCAGCTCACCATGTCCCTTTTGGCGCCACCACGGGAGGGCTTCCCTCTCCAGCGCCGTTATAAGTGCTACATGCAACAACAGAGCTGAATTTAACTTTCTCTACAGAAGTTTTGATCCCAGAAGGGGTGGCCACAAATGAATAGCTTCCACGTCACTCTGCTCTCCGCTATCAGGGTGCCTTCTCTCCAACTGACACCACCCTCATATACCTTTCAACCCCCATTCCTCCACCTCATCCTTATGGCTTGGTGTTAGTTCGTTTTTCGTTCCATCATCCTCATTTTCGTTCCCTTTACCTCACTCATGCGCTTTCCTAGTCATTCTCTCCACCTGTCCAGACCATCTCAAGATGCTGTTTGGTACTTCCCCCGCTGTGAATATAAATACAAGATCTAAACGAGCGATACTTTCCTACAATATAAAGGTCACTGGTCCTCACTTGAACGAAAGATAAAAGGTTGTATGCTTGTCAGTTTAATCGGCTTTCTTAACATCTTTTTCCTAGCGATTTATTTTGCATGCAGCTGAACTTGTATAGCGCTATATCTGAATCAGTATACCGATATGTCTTTTGAGGGGGTGTTTTTTTTCTTCTTTAGTAGAGAAATTGTGTAAATGGAATGAAAATTGAACTTTTGTCGGTATTCTGTTTGTTTTACCAAGTGGTTGATGCATTACACTGTTATACGTGATGGTGGACTGCGTTGCCTCTCTCTCTCTCTCTCTCTCTCTCTCTCTCTCTCTCT
>JAGKTI010005380.1:14870-43815 GCA_018397915.1 Birgus latro | reverse complement strand
AGAGAGAGAGAGAGAGAGAGAGAGAGAGAGAGAGAGAGAGAGAGAGAGAGAGACTTAATTTTGTACGACAATCAGCACAAGTTCGTCATTTCTCTGCCTGCTGTTGTAATGAGGTGTATAAAAGCCCGCGTTGCCCAGAGGCAAAGTGGGGAGCCTCTCTTTGGCTCAGTGGTAACGTGCGCGCGATTCAAGCGCGACGGCCTGAGTTCAAATCTCGGCCAGAACAGTGATTAATTTATTCAGTTTCATTTCAGTTATTACACTGTGGTAATGGAAGGTGTTACACGAATTACTGTATTTTTATTTGGTGGCAATATGGAAGGCAAGACGATGCTGGCAGGGGTTTCCCAGCGACCTTTTACTCCATGGCTGTGGCTAACATTTGTAAATGGCTGTCTAAAATCGACCCTGGGTAGTGCTATAACGCTTTTATTTATTCACTTGTTTATTCTTAAACCAGAAGATCCCGAACCCCTATCACCTCTGATGATGGCCTAGTGCTGTCATACTGCAGGAATGATTTGACTAGTAACCAAGGAAACTCACTTCTAACTCGCAACGGAGGTTCATCTAATCTGACGCAACTACGACTTCATATTCAAATTGTGGAAGTGGTCCAGCTCTGTAAGATGAAAAAAAATATATAACGGTTATATCCATGAGTGAAATGCGGCCTTAGTAACCAGCCGATCATCTCTTAGGACGCTCCACTGGCGCACATGCTATGCACGGCTCAAAGGCGAAGCCACCGCACCAAGGTATTCTCTAGCTGGACCCTGCACTGCACAGCGACGGAAGCCGCCATTGTACTCCCATCTAATCCGTACACGCACGTGCATACACGTGAAATGAGCATTGAAGAACCGAGAAGTTGTTTTTTCCGTTTTCTCTGAAAATTGGCATATCGATGGTAACCCTCCAGAAGACATGGCACACCAAGTGAAATCCCTGGATGATGCTTTTAAGGGGGGTTATATGGGGGGACAAGTAGAGCATTTTAGAAAAGTTGAAAATCGAGTTCAGTTTCCATACCATTTATCGCAGAACACTGTAACGTCATTCGATAACCTTCCAGCTCTCACAGGTCTTCACGTTAAGCAATTTTTTATTTCGCTAAGCCTGGTTCACATGAGTAGTTCCGTAATAACTGTCCCGGCCAAGATTCAGTCACAGGCCCTCGCGCTTCAAACCCGCGCACGTTACCACTGAGCGCTTTGCCTCTTGGCAACACGGGCTTCTATAGACCCCATTACACCACTCTTTACTCCGCTTGGTGATTAATCTGGTGAGTTTCGAACAAACGGTAGGAGAGCATTTGGAGTTCACCACTGGGGACGCTACGGACCACACCGAACAGATCATCCCCGGGATGTAAGGACTAGGACGCTGTCAACTATCCAACATCACTGCACTCCAAGCCTCGCCTCACATCCCACACCACTGCCAACCAATGTATTAACCGCACTGGAGCTTAACAATTTGATCACATTGTCCTGGCCGAATTTTGATCTCAGACCCTCGCGCTTCAGACGAGCCCACGTCACCAGAGGTAAAGAGAGGATCTTCCTAAAGAATCCCCGCTTTGCCTCTTCGCAACGCGAGCTTTTATAGACTCCATTCCAATATGAAGAAACACTGGCTAAATACTTCTTATCATGCCTACTCACCCATGAAAAGTTCTCCCACAGTCCTTGAACTGTGTTTGTGCGTTTGATCGTTGCACACGATGACACAGTGCTGAGTTATGTAATCCCCAGAATGCGTAAAACTGTGTTCCAAGTACACTGCAGCACTATTCTACTGAGAGTACCAAGATGGCGGCCGCTTGCAGCAACTGTTGGTGCATCTACAGGATGTTTACATATATCGATGAGTTCAGGAAGCTCCCACCTTTTCCTAAGCGATTTATTTTGCTTATTACACTTTAGTCCTAATGATACATAAATCCTTCCAATATCGCCATATTCTGCATAATTAACGTACAAAAGGATATTAATCACCCATATCCATTAACGAATTCCTAATGTAGAGGTGTTTGGGAGCTTCCTTAACCAACAACACGGACAAATTAACCAAATCCAAATCCATGCTGAAACCTTCCTAATGTTACAATCTTGACACATCCGAGATTTTTAATCCAGCATTTCCCAGCAACTGCTGGAAAGTAATCACCTGGTTTTGGCATTTGGTTCAGCTAGTCCAAAGAAAACCACCTACCGATATACCATGGCTAAACACTGAAACCCTTAAAAGAAAGCATGACGTCATTTTAAAATAAGGCTGACCATACGATTGTACAGAACTTGGAAGGGCACCCTGGCAGTGACGGGGTTAACGGACGGTGCATCTAACTCCTCCAGTTCCAAGAAATCTATCCTACGAGCGTAACTGTCTGGAAGTTTGCAAATGCGACGTCACCTAGGCGGAGGCCAACGTAGACATTTAAAATCACCATTGTCCAAAAAAATGGCAAAGAAACACAAATTATTTAATAGTGTACTATACCTGGCAATAACTTGAATACAGCTGCACTTTCAAGGTCTTGAAAATCTTAGTAAAATAAGCTGAACGAATAAAAAAAACGACGGAGCACATAGCGGAAACCCACTCAAACAAAGACACTTTCTTCACTGTCGAGCCCAACTTAAAATTGGTTTGGTCCAGTTAACTCCTCCAGATACTTGGTAATTTTTCTTGCAATTTAGCTTCCGACTTAACTAATAAACTTTTAGGACTTGCCTTTAGATCAATAAATCTTTAGTCAGTTGGATAAGAATACAGAAGTTATCCCGATCACGAGAGGGTTAATGGTGCCAGTGTTAACTTGGGCTCGGCTCCTATGATTTCCTCCTGGCTAATAAAATAGTCTAGCAACAGCTGCAATATAATGCTAGGTTTCCTAATCACATAAGGGTTTATAGAAAAAAAGTGAATGGTACAGTACAATGATTTACCTTACTGTGGGACGTTCTTCCCAGGCTCCTCTGTCATCTTGGGCCATATTATTTGCAGATTACTCCCCACGTTCAATGGCAAATAATCCTTTGGCTGAACATCCTTTCCACTGCACTTTTTGTGACTAGCATCTAAAGTATTAGTGTCCTTAACACCTCGGAACTTACAATGTAGAGAGATGGTAATTGTAGGCTGTTAAGAACATATATATATAAATATTAAACCAAGGTACTCATGCACATACAATGAGGTTTATTTAATTTTAAACCCAGTTCTCTCATATGAAAACATGCCATGCATCCTGTGCAGTACTTTCTTCTATAGGCTTAATTCATCTGGGCACCAGATGGGATAAACAGAGTTTGGATTAATGGAGTTTATTTAAATGTTTCATACATGGTTTCAAAACTTATATAAAGTTCAGTATATAATATTTCTTCTACATGTACATATATTCAGAGTTTTTACAGCAAGCTTTTTGCATTAACCACTTCAGTAAGTTAATTTTTCATGCTATAGTGAGTTCAGCCTGACAAAAGTAAGTTAATTTTTCATGCTATAGTGAGTTCAGCCTGACAAAAGTAAGTTAATTTTTCATGCTATAGTGAGTTCAGCCTGAAAAAAATCCCTAAAACCTTTCAGCTCAGATGATGGCCAAGTGTAGTCAAATCTTTGGGCAAATATGACTAGTAACCAAGGAGTCGTTCCTAACTCAAATTAGAGCTCGTCAAATTTCATGAAACCACGACACAGTACTGGTTAGTTAGTGGCACAGTTCCATCAGATGAAAACCGATTATACTCCAAATAATAATATTCAGGTGATGGGTGAACAGCATTTATGACCCAAATTAGTATATAAATATACTGTACATATATTTTGCTACTAATATTTTATAGTCAGTTTTCTATGGACTGGAAGCTAAACAAAATGCCAAAACCAGCAAATTACTTTATAAATGTTCCTAAAACAAAAAAATCTACAGTATAAAAAAAAAAGACCTATGAGATTAATCATGGTACACCTGATGGTTCATGAAGTGCCAAAACCAGCAAATTACTTCACAAGTTCCTAAATAGTAATAATAATGTTTATAGTGAGAAAAAAAAAAAATCTGAGCTCTAATTTTTCCAAACTGGGAGGGGGGTGCAGTTGCCTCCAAGTTAAAAAATTCTGTGTGCCTGTACTGAAGGAACTATTACAGCATTAGAAACTAACAACTGCAATCTAACTGGCCTGGGATATATACTGTAGTAGCAAAGCAAGAACACAGCACTAAATACAGTACATCAAAACTATATACATCTATCTATCTATCTATCTACTGCCAGACGCCATAATCCCGTAAAGGGTGGCCATTTGACTTTGAGTTATTTGTTTTACAGGGAGGGGCACTAACCCTCCACCAACCCACTTGTTAACACGTAGGGAGCACGTATGGTTTGGTTATATGGTTACCACCCAGCGTTGTAAATGGTTTCTTGGCTTACAGGAAACCATTTGCCTTGTCACTCAATGTAAAGCCACCTGTAAAAGAAAGAAAAGCAATAAGAAGTGACAGGAAAGATAGGAAAAATAGGAAGAGAGGAGGGCAGGCACAGAAAAAGAATGATAAAGGCTAAGGAAGAAGTAGGCAGCACTACATCAAGTGAGTGGATGATGGTCGCCACCACCTACCACTACATGATTCTCTATATAAAGGGCCCACCAAAACAGTGTCAAGATTTCAATTTAGCATGATACAAAACAGAACAAAGTTGACTAAAAAAGACAGGACATAGAGGCTGCTACAGACTGAACAGCATGGAGACCAATAGGTGACCAAGGCTAATGCATTAAGGTTTGTTGGAGCTATTATAAACAAAGTAAGCTTTATATCCAATTCTAAAACACTTCTGGAAAATTTTATGCACCAGTATACTGTATATGTTTTTGTCTCACAAAAACCTACAATCCCTGCACTGCTTTTGGCAGCCATATACACTTCAGGAAAATTATATGCACCAGTATACTGTATATGTTTTTGTCTCACAAAAAAAATGACATCCCTACACTGCTTTTGGCAGCCATATAACAATATCACAGGTGGTAACTCCATCTGCCTGAGGACATCATATTCAATTACTGTATTTCTGTTACCAGGCAATTTCATTCATATCAGGCCTGTAACTTAGTAATAAAGAGATTACTGGAGGCTACACTATACTGTAACTAATTCCTCTAAATCAAGTCTTTCCCAAGTTTGTTCAGATTGGCAACAGATATCCTTAGGTTGAATCGGTTACGAAAAATAAATGTTTCCAATATGAGATGACAAACTTATTTCATTACTCAATGCATACAACACCATGGTAAAACAATATCACATTTGAGGTGTATGGGATCCTGGTACAATTTATAAATGGGTAGGTGATGGCCATTTACATGGGTGGTTGTGATGTTTCCATTTACAGTTTTGTAATACCTTTTGATTCTGATCTCCCCCTCCCCCCTTCTCTTTTAGGTAGTATCATTCTTGAGGCTGTCCATAATCTTGTCTTTCAAAATAGGGTGAAACTTGGATTATTTTTATTTATTTTTTTAAATCCTTAGTTTCCTCAAATGATTTTTAGGGATTTTATTCAGTATACTATCCTCGTTATAGGTCATTAATACTGTATGTTCAAAACATCAGTTTCTGATATACAACTGGTGCTGTGAATTACAGAAAACTGACATCAGTTTTATAAATGGAACTTAAAAGGCAATCATTTTACAATTTACACATAATCATAGCTAAATATTAGGAGTATGTTACAAATACACCACAATTTTTTCCATACAACTGGTAGCTACTGTGAACTGCGATGGCAAATCAGCTTTAATGGTCAAAGTGTCACTTTTAACTAGTAATTTTTCAGCTCATCCCAGTAGACCTACCAGCAAGCAATGAATACAAAAATAGGCGACACACAACAAGGAGTTTTGGTACAGGGAAGACCGTAAATATCTGGGCTGTATTGTAAGTGGCAAAGCTGGATCAGTACAACCTCTCTCTTATTTTTTTTCTTGCATAATACACCATGACACTGTCTCACATGTATTCTGAAAGATATATGGTAGTGTATATCAGGGACATAAAATGGGATACCAAGGTGTAATGTGCAGAGGAAGTACAGTATCAGTATAATACTTTCTTGTGTGGGAAGTACCGGTATAATATTCTCTATGCTGCCACAGTTCAAAAATGATCAATCATAAAACATACAAGAGGATATTGAGATGTACTGTAATGTGCAGAATATATCACTAAACAAGTGTTACAAACTCTCAACAGCCACTTTCAATACAGCCCTCTGAACTGTTCTCTCAACAGCTGCTTTTCACTGCAGGGTAAGGAGGTACTCTGGACAATACTCCTGCTTGTCGTACTTCACTACCACACTCACCCCATCTCCTGTAGATTCATATGGGTGGCCAGTGGCAGGGTTGATGGGTGGCCGTACTGTTGATGAGTTCCCCTGGGTGATGGAACCAACGGCCACACGTGCAACAAATATGTACTTGTGCCCTGAAGAGTCTGGATGGCAATAACGATATGAGGTATTAAAGTTCGGGGAGAAATATGTTCCTCTGCCACTTGCCTGACCCGTGCTGGTACCATGGAGTCGCCAATCAAAGTTCTCGGCACAAATACTGGCAACAACATCCGGTTTTGTGCCATGGAACAGCTGCCTCACATCCACCTTCTTGATGTCCCCCCTATAAGTAAGTGTCATGTCCCTTATCTTATTCTGCAAGGCACGCCACACAAATGGGTTCTGGATGCGCTCCACCTTGACAAGATTGCCAGAGTTACTTCCAAGCAGCCCAGCCACTGACCGGTACTCAGAGGAGCCACTCGGTACAGTTACCATCCTCAATCGCTCCTCTGGTTGCATTGGATTCCAGAAAGATGGGAGACTGCCTAAGCTGCTGTCTGAGGCAGCCTTACTACTTGATGCTTTACCATCTGACATATGACCTCCTGATTTCTGACTACTTCCATCCTGAGCGTCGTTATTCCTGATGTGAGGTTCTGGGCGTCGTCTCACCTCACGCTTCACCTTCGTGTTCTGGTTCTTCTGTGTCATGGCCACGAAATCCAGGACGTATGTGTAGCTGGCATTCTTGAAGGTGAGGGGCTGCTGTTTTTGTGTCCAATAATGCCTTTCTATGTCTGCTGAAGTCACACTACTCACTAGTTTGGTCTCCCCAGCTGTGTCCACATTCCCATACTTGACCCACTTGTTGTTCTTGTCACGGAAGTACCAGGAGTGCACACTGGCAGGAACTTTTTGACCTGGGATGTACTGGGTGCACAGACGACGTATATACAGTAGCCGAGACTGATCTGAGTTATGGAGGATCATGGCCTCAAAGTTTGCTTGCCAGGTTTCTCGACCCAGCACAGTTAATAATTTACCTAGTGACTGGCTCAACTTGGAAGGGTCTAGACGGGGTATGTTGGCTCCATCCTGGCCTGGGTCACAGTAGGCTCGCTCAAGGCAGGTGCTCTGGAAAGGCCGGAGGTTAAGCCACTTGCTGCCCTGCTCACTGACCTGCCAGTGGAAGTGCTGAGCAGAATGAAGACGCTGACATCCAGTGCTCTCATTCCTACACTGTCCCTCCACAGAGTAGTAACATATCTCATTGATTTCTGTATCTCCGTAAAGATAATGGGACCACACTGTCTGTGTTTTTTCCTTCTTTGCTGGTACGCCACCCTGTCTCCCTGCTCCTGATGACTCACTGCCTCTCTCCCTGCTCCACCCTCTATCACCTTTCCTGCCTGAGTCTGCCTCTCCATTTGTTCTGGATGACACTTTAGTGGAATCAGTGCCCTTGCTGCTTGTATCTGTGTTTTTAAATGACCCTTGATTCTTGCTGGAAGCTGACTCAGTTGAGGATGCAGATGAAAGTGTCTGTCTTAAAAGAGAAAGGAATCCTCTCCCACCACCACGGGTACCACTTGTATTATCACTTGTGGTTCTCCTTGAGTTCTGTGAGAAATCTGACTTGTTGACTTGAGGTTGCCAGCTCTCACTGTTCCTGGTAAAAAGACCCTGGAAAGTGGCAGGCTTGTGTGCGGTGGTCGTTGTGTGCTGATTATGTGTTGGTGATGAGTTGGTAGCCAGGGAGGGGCATGTGTGCTTCAGTGCCATGGCTATATCACGTGGGGCCTCATTGGTGGAGATGCCTTGAGCCCTCAGCAGCTGGCAGCAGTCTGCTGCAAGTAAGTTATGGTTCAAGCGACAGTCTTTAACTTCACACTTGGTCAGTCCTTTCACAAAACTAAGACATACATGTAAATTGGGACAGTCCTGTGTACTGCAGCCTTGATTATTGTAGGACTGGCAAACATCTAGCTGGACTGAAGCTGGTTTGGCTGCTAGCTGGTCACGTACAAGGTTTCTGAGTGACCTACAGGGCAGGCGCTCCAAGTAGTATGCCCTCAGCACCCTTTTATTGTGGTCAGTGAACCAACGATGCCCTAGTGTACACTCACGCTCCTGGCACCAACTCCGCACATAAGAGGGACACAGGTGAAGGCTGGGGCACGCAGACCGATCCCTGCAACCCTGTGGTCCAGCATGGTCCACACAGAGACCAAGGTCTGGTTGCAGTTCAATGTATTCACCATGCAACTGGAAGATATGTGAGTGTGCTGCCACAGTCTCACGCACCCTACTTGGATGCATCTCCTTCCTCTCCATCAAGCTTAACAGAGAGGCACGAAAGTCTGGATACTCCGCTAGGACCTCTACAAGCAACCACGGCACCACAGTTCCATCTTTCTCCCCACCTCCACTTCTGCCTCCATCACCTCTATTTCCACCTCTCCATTCATTGTCTCTACCTTGATTTCTACCTCGATCACCTCCACCTCTGTACTGACCTCTCTCCCCACCACTATAGCCATTTCTATCTCCTTCATAACCCCCCCTACCTCCATCACTGTACCTACCTTCACTGAGATCATATCCCCTTCCACCTCTATACTGCCCCCTGCCCCCTCTATATCCTACTCTACTTCCATCATACCTCTCTCCACTTCCACCTCTGCATCTTGCCCTCCCTCCACCTTCCGCTCTATACCACTGTCTCCTTCCACCATAACCCCCTCCATTTCCACCTCTGTAACTTGTCCTGCCTTCACTTCTTATGCTCCTACTTCCTTCATCACTACTAAGACTTGTCAGACTGCTAGCACCCCTTGACAGCTGGTAAACATTGTGGTCTTCATCATGCATGCCATAATTTCTGCCATAAGAATTGTAATTTTCATTGGAAATACTGGAACCTTGGTCATAATTGTAGTCTCTATCATAATTGCAGCCTCTGTCATATGTCTTGTAATCTCTGTCACATGTGCTATCATGTATGCTGTATTCTCTGTCAAATGCTTGGTAGTCTCTGTTGTCTGTGTTCTCATCTTTGGTGGGGTGGGAGGGTTGTCTGTCTATAGTCGGTGGCTGGTTCTTTGCATAGCCATAGTCGCCCATACCAATGACTCGATCCTCACTTACTCTCATCTTCCCCCTGAAGCTGATTTTATCATCACTCTCTCTCCCCTCCCCTCCCAAGCTGGCTCTATCCTCACTATCTCTCCTCTCTCCCCTGAAACTGGCTCTGTCCTCACTTTCTCTAGTCTCCCCTCTCAAGCTGGCTCTATCCTCACTCTCTCTCATGACCCCTTTCAAGCTGGATCTACCCTCATTCTCTCTCCTCTCCCCTCTAAGGCTGGCTCTATCCTCATTCTCTCTTGTCTCCCCTCTCAAGCTGGCACTGTCCTCATTTTCTCTCATCCCACCTCTCAAGCCGGCTCTATTCTCACTCTCTCTTGTCTCCCTTCTTAAACTGGGTCTATCCTCACTCTCTCTCCTCTCTACCCTCCCTCTAGTACCATCATCCTCATCCCCTCTTCTTTCCTCATACTCTTTTCTCTCCCCCACACCATCTCTCTCCTCACAATCACTCCTTTCACCATATCCAGAATCACTCCCCTTCCCCCTCTCTCGACAACCTCTACCTTCAATCTCTCTCCTTTCAAAATTTCTTCTTTCCCCTATGTTCTCATGCCCTTCCTGATCTCTTCTCACGCCACTCTCTCCCTCACCACAACTCAGCAAGAACCTATTCTGGCCATGTTCATGCCTCAGGTTGTTTTCAATAAAGGGGACTGATTGGATGAAAGATCCTGGCAGCCATGGTTGTTCACTCATACCTTGGCCTCGCTGCTGAACTGCTGACAACTCGCTGGCCTCCTGCAATGTAAATCCATCCATCAATCAATTAATTAATCAAATGATATCATGCTTCCACTTTCAATAATCCCCAGACCGAAGTTGACTTTTAATCAATCAACTAAATGACATCAGGCTTCCTCTTTCCTAAATCCCCATACTCAGGTTGACCATGGTACAGCTGATGTTTTCTATGGAATGGAAGCTAAACCAAGAGCCCAACCAGCTAACTACTGTACTTCCCAACAGTTGCTGAAAACTGCTGGGAAAAAAGAAATCACGGTGGTTGGAGGAGGAGGCCTGGGGGACCAGAATTTTGACTGAAGAGTTGACAGGAAGGATGGGACCAGAATGTATTGGCGTTGTGATGAAGAGAGGTTGATTGAGATGGTTTGGGGTCTGGGATGTATTGGCGTCATGATGAGGAGGGGTAGATTGAAATGGTTTGGGGACTGGAATATATTGGTGTTGTGATGAGGAGGGGTAGATTGTGATGGTTTGGGCATGTTCAGAGAATAGAGGATGACAGGTGGGTGCAGAGGTGAACAAGTGTGAATGTCGGGGATAGGGTTATGAAAGGCTAATCGAAAAAGACTTGGGACGAGGCCATATAATGTGACCTCAGGGATAACGGATTGAAAAGGGAGGCGGCCAGGTATTAAGCAGCGCAGAGAGTCGCCATTAGGTGACCAAGGCCGATATATGTATGCAGGTTGCAGCCTTTATAAACAATCCAATAGGACAATGATGAGAAAACATATGAGAGTTTCAGCCTGGATTCTATGGGTACTTGTGGCTGAATGTTTCCTGAATAAGAACAATTTTGCAGCCAGTTACCAAGCATGAGGCCATATATTTCACTCTCATGGCAGTACTTCTCAGCATCCATGGAAGCCATACACTTACAATAATAGCATATGCACTAAACACAGTAGTAGTTTGAGGGGCTGCTATCATCATCATTATCATCCTAACACTACTTCTCAGGACAAAATAGAGTTGTGATAATACAAAATCATCACCATTACCACTGTCATTGCTATTTTAACCACCAGAATCATCATTATTCTAACTCCACTTCCCAATACAAAATGGGGTCGGTTGGCATCATTATCATTTTATCTCTGTTTCCCAATACATGATTAGAAATAAGCCATACAGCCCTTCACACATTCTCCAAGCCTTCAAAAATTAAAATCTATCTCCTATTTATTATAATTACTTTACTACTACTATAACTACAATCATATTATTTACACTTAACATACACCTATGGGACTGTCAGGACTCTTAAAATATCATAAATAACAGCTAGTAACATAGATGTAATCTAGAAGGAAATGACACAGCATTCTCTCTCACCACTGCGGCCGACAGGAAATATCATTGCACTTTTCCCTCAGAAGAATGTAGAGTTGCACATCGTGACAGCTGAATAGGAAGACACATGTACACACATACAGGCTTCTAGAACAATCGGACATTTGTCCAGTCCACATGACACAGCCTTCCCATACAAGAGAGAGGAATTAGCGATCAGAATAGAGAGAGAGACGGAAGTGATAGGATCTCGGAGGAGAAAAGGGGGCAGGTTTGAGAGGGTGCAAGCTGGACTACTCACTCGTTGTGATAGACTTTATTTAATCTTCTCAAGAGAATAAAACTGTATACAGTCCCACACTCATCTTTACTTCTCATGTCATTGTATGACAAAAGGGAATGAAGGTTATCTACTTCAAAAATCAATTACTACTTACAACACTTAATAAAAGCTCTATAACTGCCTACAAAATCACTACAGGACAATTATTCCAATACAAAGTTAAAAATAGTACAGTAAAACCTAAACACCACAGAAATCAATTAGAGGTATGTAGTCCTTTTGAGGCACTTTATGATCTAAAATTCCCCACCTACTTTTTGGGGACTAAGCTTATGCACAGCAATTTAATTTATCACCCCTAGCAAGTTCATTATCTCCTTTCCCAAGTTAATTGTTACGTAGCAAGTTTATTATCAACATTATCTCCCTTCAGCTCAGTTGATGACCAAGTGTTGTCGGACTGAAGGATTTATTTGCCTGGTATTCAAAAAGACTCATTTCATCCTCACTGCCATGGGCCGCTGAATTTCAGGTAACGACAACTTTACATCAGAGATGTTCAAGTGACCCAGTTCCATTAGACAAAAACAAATCAGCTACTGTATACCACCTACAGTTTTGATGGACTGAATAGAGTGAATGAATGACCTACTTCACGTGGCATTATTTATTGCTCTCTCTCTCTCTCTGGGCATTGTTTATACTGTAGTTCTCTTATTTATTATCAACTACTGATCCTGGGGTTACCTTCTAAATTTTATCCTTGCCATCTTTTGACAATATTATTTAGCCTCGTCATTTTCATTTTTGAAGGCTCCAACATGCTTGCATGCGTCGGCCTTGGTCACCTAATGGCGGCTCTACACGCCACTCGATCCCTGGCAGCCTCTCTGCTCAGTCCCCCAACCCCAAAGTCACACTCAATGACCTCGTCCCATGTCCCTCTCGGCCCACCCCTCCCCCAGTCAGGGATAGATTTTTTGAACTAGAGGGGATAGATACAAAATCATACTCTTTCACCTTAGCCTGGCCTAGATTTACAGATTTTCGTCCTTTTGTAGCTTACTTCACTTAGCTTAATGGCAAAATAATCCTACGCTATGGCTCTGCATCCTCTCGATTGCATTGCTTAATAACTAACATCACATTTTGGTGTACAGCTACTGTTAAAACTCAACATTCAAAATAGAGATGTCAACTGCTGGCCACCAGGAAAAAAAAAAAGAAAAAAAAAAAGTTGAGTACGAGACCTTGCATGCATCGGCCTTGGTCACCTGACAGTGACTCTCCAATCTGCTCAGTCTCTAACAACCTCATTATTAAGTCCCTTATCCCTTATATCACACACCCATGATCTCATCCCACATCATATGTGTTGACAGCCTCTCACAACCCTACCCTCAACATTTACATCTCTCACCCTCCACACCCACTTGACATCCTCTATCCTCTTTACATGCCCTAACCATCTCAATCTACCTCCTCTCATCACAGCACTAATACATTCAGGTCCCATCCCACCTCTTAACTCTTCCCAAGTTAAATGTAATCACTTGGCAGCAGCTACATGAAACTAAAAAGAATGCCACTTGGATTAACAAATGCAGGCTGGCCCAACATCAGTGTTCCACCAGAAACTCACACGGTGCCATCTTGTGTGTTCTGGAAAAGCTCATTGGGTGTGGTTGTGGTACATGAAGTAGAAAATTAATTAATTTTTTTTTTTTAATGCAAGGAAGAAGGAAACAAATGCCAGTAGCCTGCAAACTGATCCTTCCATGAAAAAAAATAAAATAAAATAACAGAGCCAAATTCAAGACCTGTCTGGGGTGAATGCTGATAAGACTGACTGAGCTGTCCCACCAACACACTTGAAACTGCCTGGCAGAGTGGAAGTGGAGTGTTATACATGGACCACCCCGTGTGTGTGAGTACGAGACTGACCTGAGCGCTAGACGGCCTTGTTTTGTTGTTGTCATTGGTCCTGTTAACCTTATACTTGGCCATGGCTTGCTCCACTGGGTCGTCCACATCGTCCTCCCAGTCCAGCGGCTGAGCAGACATCACTGCATGGGAGAATCATTTGTTTCATTTATTGCTAAGATAAAGGCCCCAACATTCTCACTTTAGTCAGCCTTGGTCACCTAACAATGGTTCTCCACTCTGCACAATTTAAGGCAATATTAATACCCTCAGGCCCCACTAACTCACTCTCAGCTTCATAAAATTGTCTGTCATTACCTGGAATACAATACTAGAGGTATCCCAGTGTAGGGGCCTCACATCTCACTGCAAACGAGAGGGGAGCATTAACACATTCAGGTCCTTGGGACTCACTCAGATGAAACTATAAAAAAAACATTAACACTCTTAACTTTATATCAGGCGGTAGCTCGATCGGTAGAGAGTTGGCTTGCAGTCCCGACGGACCCAGGTTCGAATCCTCGCTGGGGCAGGGAACAGTTTAAGGATTTGAATTTCATTAAATCAGGCTTTACTGATCTACCAGAAGACCCGCCGACATGTCGTAAAAATACCACGCTAATACCAATACACCAGTCCTGTATGAGACAGCCCTAGCATGTATTCAATATGGACGGTGGGTGTTAGTGCCGAAGTGGTGACATGTAGAGGTGTATGGTATGTAGGAGGACGGCTGGGCCTTGATAGCAGGCTGTAAAGCCTATGCCCAGAGTCGGACACATAAAAAAAAAAAAAAAACACTCTAATAAGTCAAATCATATCAGGTATTCCCTAGAGTAAAATACAGTAGTAGGGTTGGCCTGGCCATGACACTTAACAGCACTACACAACTGCCTTGTTTTATTAATGAGCTACATTTTTGGAAGCTCAATTGAATAACAATCAACTGTATACTAAACATATGGATCACAGTAACTGTATTAGCAAAATCAGCAATCATATATCCAAAAAACTGTGCTTCATAGAGGAATGCAAAAGCAAAAATGGTGATTGTATATGGAAGGAAGGGTGCTAAAATGTTAACATAAGTGAATGTCAACTGAACAGAATAATTTAGTGTTAACTGGAATAAAATACTAGTTTTCCTGACCATGGAAAGGTTAAAGGTAAGAGTATTAATGTTTTCAAATCTCCTGGAATTGTTTCATTTCATTTTTGAAGGCTCCAACATGCTTGATTGCATCAGCCTTGGTCACCTAATGGCAGCTCTCCATGTTGCCTGATCTCTGGCAGCCTTCCTGTTCAGTCCCTTAACCCTGAGGCCAAACTTAATGACATCGTCCTAGATCTTTTTGGTCAACCCCTCCCTTAATATTAACGCTTCTCACTTTCTGCACCCAATTATCACCCTCCATCTTCTCCACATGCCCAAACCACCTCAACCTACCTCTCCTCATCACAACACCAATACACTCCAGTCCCATCCTACCTCTCAACTCTTCCATTGTAAACCTAGCCCCCCCCTTCCCCCCCAGCCTTGCACTCGGGGACGCACTCCACATCCACCTAATCATTGTCATTTCTGTACGTCTAAGCCTGCAAATATCCTCTTCCTTCACTGCCCAGGTCTCACTACCGTACAGTATTACACTCCTAAAACATGTCGCATCCAAAGATTCCACAGCATGCAAGGACAGCCCTCTCAATGTCAGGAGAGGTAATAGCTCCCTGAACTTCATCCAACCACTCCTCACCCTAGCCACAGAGCTAGCTCCAGCCCCACCTCCAGCACATAGGCTAACATGTCTCCCAAATAACAAAACTCTTCCACACATTCAAGAGACTCACCAGCAAGTTCAATCCTTTCACCCTTCACTCCCGATATGAATTGTCTGCCATTAGCTGGAATAACATGCTAGTTATTCTGATCAGGAAAGGGTTTGTGGAAGAGTAAATCTTTCCTGACAGGACTGTTTTTCCACCACCACCATCGTCAACACCATCACCATCATCCTAACCTAATTTCCAACTACGAGATAGGGTAAGGTATACTCCAGGCACAAAGAAAGGGAAAGCACAAAATTAGGGTAACTATCAAACAGCATGTCCAGTCAAATGAGCTACACCATCATTCACACACAATACAAGCCTTCAAAATCCTAGCAACCCCTCACAAGCAAATATCATCAATGTGAATCAAATCAAATGATGCCAGGCTTCTTTTGGAATCATAGTATAGCTGACGCTTTGTATCGATTGGAAGTTAAACCATATGTTAAACCTGCTAATTAATTTCCAAAAAGTTGCTGGAAAATGATGGGGATACAAAATATCAAATAGGCAGGAAGCTAGATAGACACCCAAACAGACAGACTCACTCTGCCCCAGTATTTCTGCAGCTCCACCCATGAAGTGGTCACTCCTGTACCTTAGATCTTCACTGTCATCATCTGCATCCATTTCATCCAGCATTACATAAGCATCCTTATCATAAGTTGACTGAGCAGCAACCTGGAAAAAAAAAAAAAAAATCACCACCACCACCATCCCAACCCTTATTTCAACCCCAAAAGGCCTGAGAGAGAGAGAGAGAGAAAAAAAAAAAAACTCTATACTCACATGACAGGAATAAAATAAAATATCCACTCCACACTCATATGTCCCTGATGAAGCAATAAAGGAGCCAATGATGGATGGATGGACAAATAAAAATACGAACAAAACATGTGCCTTTACTGAGGTGGTTGTTTTGGCATCTGGTGGTTCCCTGCCTGTCTGTTTCACTTGGAAAATCATGTAATTTTAACAGCCAAATTGAGATATCAGGCCCAGGTACACTCAAACAACTATGTTTCCAAGTACACTCAAATAACTATGTTCCCAGTCCCATGAGAAGAAAATTTACAACTGGTGAAATACAAAGAAACCCCAAACTCTACTAGTGCATGTTTCAGATGGTTTGATTTTTCCACTATGTATCTGTCAAACTCTGGGAAGATACTTGTGCCTCTACCTGTATCTACATAGTGATGTTCAGGCCAATCAGCCCAGAAATAAAGGCATGAGAAGTCATAGCAACCAGCAATGGTAGCTAAGAATGAGAACACCAGCACTAAGAATAAAGAGTAACATTAACACACGTACTCTTAGAGAAACATAAGATACCGGTATATATATACACACCCGTACATACATTCAACCGCACATTCTACTGGCTATCTAACCTCATTAGTCAGTTCCTCTTGACTGCCTGCTGAATAGTCACTGTTGCTGTGGTAATTGCTATCCCTCTCATCTTTGCTGTAGTGTTTGTTATCACTTTTGTTGTTGCTGGACTGGTCATTATCCATCTTGTTGCTGGGGCAGTCATTAACTGTATCCTCTCTCCTGTAACGATCATTCTTTCTCTCGCTGCTGCTGTCCTGGCTGGTATTTGTCTCATCCTTGATGATGCAGTCATTCTCTCTCTCGCTGTTCCTGTTGTGGCTGACATTTGTTTCATACTTGCTGCCCTGACTGGTATTTGTTTCATCTTTGCTGCAGTGACCATTCTCCCTCACACTGTTACTGTCCTGTCTGGTATTTGTTTCACCTCTGCTGCAGTTGTCATTCTGTCTCTCACTGCTGCTGTCCTGGCTGGCATTTTTCTCATCTTTGCCACAGTGGTCATTCTCTCTCTCACTGTTCCCGTTGTGGCTAACATTTGTTCCATCTTTGCTACAGCAGACATTATCTTTCTCGCTGTTCCTGTCGTGTCTGGTATTAGTCTCGTCTGAGCTGCAGCTGTCATTCTCTCTCTCACTGTTGCTGTCCTGTCTGGTATTTGTTTCATCCTTGCTGCAGTGGTCATTCTCTTTCTCAGTGTTGCCGTCATGGCTGGCATTTGTCTCATCTTTGCTGCAGTGGTCGTTCTCCTTCTCACTGCTGCTGTCCTGGCTGGCATTTGTCTCTTTGCTGCAGTGGTCATTATATCTCTCACTGTTGTTGTCATGTCTGGGATGTCTCTCATCTTTGCTGCAGCGATCATTCTCTCTCTCACTGTTGCTGCCGTGGATGGTACTTGTATCTCTGCTGCAGTGGTCATTATTTCTCTCACTGCTGCTCTCCTGGTTGGCATTTGCCTCATCCGTACTGCAGCGGTCATTATCTCTCTCGCTGTTGCTGGAAGGGCCATAAAATCCCACTGTTGCCTCTTCAGTTTCACTGCAATCACAGAGACACTCCTTGCTGTTCAGGTCAGGATGTGTACTGCTATTGTCACTCAATGTTTCACTGTAGTTATTGGGGCATTCCTGTCTGCTGCAGGGATGGTGCATTTTGCCAGTGAACTCTTTGCTATGACACTTCTGCACAGTAAGGAGAGAGTGTGCATCGTTACTCAACACTTCATTGCAACTGCTTGAACACTTATGATCATTAAAGTGAGGCTGTGCACTGTCACTAAACATTTTACAGCAACTACACTTCTGCCTGTTAACATGAAGGTGGTTAATGTCACTCAACATTTTACCACAATCACTCTGACACATCTCATCATTAGCGTGAGGATGTGCACTGTCATTCAACAATTTACTGCACTTGTTCATGCCTTTGTGTTCTTTGCAATGACAGTGTGTACTGTCACTTAACATTTCAATGCCACTGCCCTGACAACTGTGCTTACTGCAATGTGAGTGCATTCCATCATTCAACGCTTCACTACAACTCTTGGAACTGCTGTTAAGATTGGGGTCTATACTGCCCATCTCTGGTCTGGAGTATGGGAGGCCCATTTCGTTAGTCACCGTCGTCTTCAAAATGTCCGATTTCTTCTTCATTACTTGACATCTGACCTATACCACCTATAAAGAGACAAAGTTCTATTAAAATACAGATAATCAACCTCATCATCCTAATCTGATTTCTCACTATTTCATGGGTACAACACATGCAAAGGTGAACAGGAAAACAATGCCATTAAAGTTAACACTAAGACTCTCTTGTCCATGAATTTCAAAAGACTGCACAGGATCTACAATTCATCACCAACAATCAACATGAGATCCAAAGGGAGAAAGTTCTATAAAAAAAAACAGGTTCCATCATCATCATCATCATTAAAATTAACAGATCATTAAGTCCTGTTCACCACATGATCCATAAACAATACAGGGAACACCATCATCATTCTAACTCAAATTATATTATGCTTCAAAGGACTGGGAAGACTCTTAGAAATCAATTAGGTACCATCACTCTAATGTAACTACAGTACTCAAGGGACTAAATATGAGCTAGTAATCAATATCTATCACCATCATATCAACTCCAATCTGACTAGAACGACCACCAACTAAGTTTACAGGGGTTAGGTTTGGTGAAATTAGGTTAGGTTCTGACTACAGTTATCCACTGACTAGGCTGAAATGGGTTGTTATGTCGTGCTATACTTTGTTAGGTTCTGACTACACCTAGCTATAAAATGAGCAAAAAGAAGTTAGGTTTGGATACAGTACATTCTGAAACTTGACCATCAACCATGATGAAATCCCGTACTGTTGGTTAAGTCTGGATATGTTCTGAAATCATCTGCCCATCAATTGAGCTGAAAAGAATTAGTAGGGGTTAAAATAAGTAGCATAAGTTCTGACTACATGTGGTCATCAATTGTGCTGATGGGTTAGGGATCCCCACTGACTGAGAGACATGCTACAGAAGCAGCACAGCCAGCAGCTATGCCGATTTTACCTCCTCCAGTAAAGCGTCCCCAAACCAGGCACCACGATTTTTCATTGCTTCCACCTACTCAGCACCTCAGCAGCAACCTCACAATGGCTTCTTTAATGTTTCAGTGATGGAGTAGCAGCAGTAGTAGTAAACCCCAAGCTCAGCCTATGACCAAAGTTGCCCTTCTGCAGACCATCTTCCTTGTTTCCAGAGACAGGGAGGCAGACATACATTTATGTAACCTGCAACTCCAATGCAGTGCTCCCACTTTTAGGGAATTATCCCCAGATTTGGAACTTTTGAGGAACGTAGGGAATAATATGGGGATTTTGACAAATTTAGGGAATTCTAGGGATCTTTTTTTAACACCAGGGATTATTTAGTGAATACGTCAATATACACTTAAACCGCACCAGCGGCAGCATAATATGCAGTACTGCACTCAAACATTAACTTTTCAAATATCTCGCCTAACCAGCCAACCGTCCAGTGCCCACACAGAAGGCACTAACAGGCTGACAGAATCCCACTCCCCAATTTGAAATCTAAGCCAGTGAAAATGAAGGAGTCACGATGGATCTCTTGTCTGATGATTTGCCCATCTGCTCACTTGCACTGAGTGCCCTCAGCTAAGCAGCTCTGCCTCATCGTCAGTGTTGCATAATGTGTGTGTGGGTCACGCTGTAAGTAAGCATAGCATCTTTTCATTTTTTTCATGATATTCTAAGATCTAAGTAATAATGTAGTGCTGATGTCTCCCTTATGTTGCAGTCATGAATGATGAAGATGCAAATAGTGACAAGAATATGAATATTGACATGGAGAAGACTGACATGAATTAGGCTTAGAAGTTAGAACCTCTACTAAATTTCAGACAGTAGAGTAAGGGTTTGGGCCCCTGTGTTTTTTTTACTGTTATTAGTAAGTTTTTAATTAAATAAATATGTTCTAGTGCCTCAGTTTTTGAAGTAAACAGATTTCTAATGCAATTGTCCATATTCATAAACCTTTTCAAGCATTAAGCAATTAAAAATCTGGTGAAAATTATTTGGGGAATCTTGACCAAATTTAGGGAAATCTAAGCAGCTGTCTGGGGAAATAGGGCAATGGTAAAATGAGAGCTCAGCTCCAATGCCCAGTCATATCGATGCCATCACATGAAGGTGTCCCTCTCCAGCACCACAGTGACAGTGATCCAGGGAAACAGGTGTGAGCCCTGTCCTTCACCTGTTGAATCTCATGATCATATAAGTTTTTTCCTGCTGCTACCAGGCAACATTACTCACATTTAAATGATCCTCACATACTGAAGGGCTTTATTAAAGTTCTGGGCCTCATCTAGTGGGAACATCAGATTTAGTCCCTCAATCAGAAGAGTGTGTGTGGAAAGAAACAATACTGTTGATCATCCTACAGCACTACCAAACTTTCACACTACCAAACCATTTCCCTGACACACCACATCATCATGCCATAACCACATTACCAGTCCAAACCCACATCATACCAACACACTGCCACATCACTGTACCACATCATCACACCATGCTGCCACACACCCCACCCTGTTCCTGTCTGCATCAGGCATAAGATGCAGACAAACAAAGCAATTTTTGTCGTAAGGGACAGATTCACAGCATGCACAACTAAACTACAATCAGCCCTCACCTAAGTCCAGGAGGTGTGCAGGAAAAATGCTACTGGAATAATTTTCAGACACTTCTGATTCATGACTGGAAGGAGGGAATCCAATCATCTGACCTTGCTACAAAAATAGTAGCTTACCGTAAGTGAAGAGAAGGGTGTCAAATCATCAGCAATTTAATAATGTAACTGCTTTACATGAAACAACTTTAAATTAAGACTAACTAGGGAATATGCCCCATCCAACTTTTATGAATAAATGAATTAACTACAGTGGCTGAATGGTACACATGAGATGCCTCTATGGCAGATTCACAAACTACAAGGTACTTGGGATAAGGTGTACCAGGCCATCATCCTGGGGTGTTCCATCCCCTAAACCACCAGGCAACTTAGTAATAACACCATTATTTTTATAACTACTTCCTGATTCTACTGTATCATTACCCTGACCCTGTTCAATATCATCTTAACCCTACTCCATCATCATCATCATCATCCTATTCCATCATAATCATCATCCTATTTCATCATCACCCTTATCATGCTAATCACTGCAAGCTATAAAAAGCCCAACAGCACCTGGGCTTCAGTCCTAGTGCAGACAACTGGCAATACTCAACTCTGGTGCTTGTTCACCCTTTGTGGCTTGGTGGGGAAAATGCATAGCAATCTAGCGAAGGTAACTGTAGTAACCTGGCTTATGGAGTGGCCCTGTACCCCCACCCACGAGATGCAGTGGCCTTATATCCCAGCATAATCAGTAAATAGCCCACCACAGGTTCAAAGGCCAAAGTTACATAAGAGCATCAAGGTTAACCCGTCATGTCCCGACCGATTTCCAACCTCCGATAACCCCCAGGCCTGAGAATTTTCAGAAAATATTTTTTTGGCTCAAACCTTCGCTTTTGGTGAGAAACATCGAAAATTCATAGAGAAATCGCCCTCTGGAGGCTATAAATGATGCTGCAGGTGATGAATCAGCCTTATGTTTTCCCTCTTTCTCAGGGTACCTGGCTAAAGAAAACGAACTATGGAAGGGTTAACTAATTCAAGCCACTTTAAATTACGTATTTATTTATGTATTTGGTACAAATTTATGTGTAGTACAAGACTATATTGGTTTTCACAAATTTATATAGGCAATAGAAGCATTGTTCAGTCACCAAACACATCCACATATGGCACCTTTATGACATTACCACCTCATCACTTCTGTTTGTTTCTTGCTCTAGCTTCTTTATTTCTTTGTCCTCCACCTCAGGAATCACTTTCACCGTGAATTTCGTCATTGGAGAAACCGTAGGGCAACATACCTTTACTGGCCAGGTTACTGCTAACAGGTGAATTGCCCAGCGTGGGGGTGAGGGGGGGTTAGGTGAGGCCAGGCAGTATCCTCACTTGCTAGCAGATCGAGGAAGGTCTCCCACATAGGCCTACCAAAAATCACCCATGAAACTTCAAAATTGTGCAAATTATGACCCTTGCAATTGCGCGATATACCCGTACGTTGATGGGTGTAGCTGTGACAAAACGTTGCGATGTACCCATACGTCGATGGGATTCCTCGAGTTAAACAGCTCATAGTGTCTGCCTACACCTTTACCTTACTAACCCTACTCCATCATCCTAAACCTAGTTGCTATGTGAATAGTACCATGAACAAATGGAAAAAAAAAAAAATCCAAGTACAATTTAAAAAAAATAAGAGGTAAGTTTCACTAAGATGCAAAGCCAGATTGGGTTACCTGTCAGGTTAGGATGGTTAAGGATAGCGTGGACTAGGTTGGTCTAGCATAGATAAGATGGGCTAGGATGGTCTGACAGTTGAATAGGATGGGCTAGGGTGGTTAAAGACAGGATGGACTAATATGGTTAAAAGTAGGATGGTTTGGGATAGGATGGCCTTGGATGGTTAAGGATAGGATGGACTAGAATGGTTAAAGATAGGATGGACTAGGATGGTTAAGGATAGGACGAACTAGGATGGTTAAGGATATGATGGACTAGGATAATTAACGATAGTTCATGGTTGGAATTGTTATGGATAGGTAAGGATGCGTTAAGATAGGCGGGTATAGCTCGTTACTTAAGTCTGGTGGGGTTAGGATGGAACTGCTTGGTTTTTATCCCAACAGCTTAATAAAAATAAATAAATAAATAAATAAATAAATAAAATAAAAAACCAAACTCAAACATCAGTTATAATACAGAAAAATGAAGATGAAGCTATTTTCCCCGTGAATACTCAGTATTATCACGTATTTTTTTTTTTTTTACGTTAAGCAAGAAGCGTCACTATACCAGTACACTATACGCACAAATTACCTTCATCCAAAAACTTCACCAGAAAATAGTTCTAATGAAGTAAACAAATGACGATTCCACTATCGTAACCATGCAAACGTTCCGTATAACATTGAAATGAAACTTATATAATTTACGGGGTATCTGATAACGAAAGCGGGTATAAAACAATGGCATGATTGTCACCAAGCTATAGGGAAACAAAAAAAAATGAAGATTATCTGGTAACTTAAAAGATCTGAAACTCCTCTGCTTTTCCACCCAAATAAGTCACCATACTAACAATTCCCCTTACCTACATGCGCCTGGTATACTTTCACCAATGTCGTCGTCAGCCTTGGAGCTCCTTGATACTCCCTCAAACACGAGCAAACACCAAACAATAAAGCACTAACGCTGACACTACACTCACCCCGCCATACCGTCCCGAACTGAACACGTCCAATCCACTCAGACCCAGCTGATCGTACACACACACACACACACACACACAAAATCTCTGACATGGGGAACCATTATATTTTTTCCCTCGTATATTTTCAATAACGTTTGTATTTTTCGTTCTGTTGGTTAAGCTCAATTAAAAAAAAAAAAAAATGCCTCTTACTTCTCCAAGGCTTCGTTAAGGACCTATGAGTAACTATATTAAAAGTAGGCTAAGCTATTTGTACCCACACTCGCCAAAGGTCCGAGGGACTGAGGTGATCTGCATTCAGTCCATATTTGCATTAGTAGTCGTCTAATTCGAAATTCTTCCTAGCCGATATAAATTGTTACATATTAAACCCTTTATATTTTTCTGTACAATTATTTACATCAATTTAATATCTACTTCATACTAAACGAGAAGTACATAAGATATAAAAGGGTTCAATACGTATATCGCTGCACAACACAATGACATAAGGCGCTGGCGGCAGTCCGTTCGGAACACGAACTTCCCATGCGCATTGCCCAATGTGTCTGGAGGGGAAGGGGTTGAGGGAGAGAAAAAAAAAAGGGGGGGGGGGAGCGTGGAGAGAAGGAGGGGGAGGAGCTACAGGAAACGGGTGGATGGGGGTATCCACGGAGAGGAAGGCGATGAGGTTAGAAAGTGGAGAAATGCAAGGGAGGGGGAGAGTTGTATTTGTTTTGCTGAATATGAAAGTATAGCTAAGCATACATAACTCAGTTTCCTTTAAAACAATGAAATATCGAAAACTACATAAGCTCTCTACAGTACCAACAGATTCCGTAACGTTTACTTCAAAATATGGAAGAACAGTTTTATTCCAAATTTGGCAACTTCAATATGAGCGTATACAAAGTTGCCTGGCGCACGATTACCTCGTCTGAGTTTTTAATTTTGCTTCATATCAATGTAAACTGGCATCGGGAATGTTAACATGCGTATCTTGAAAGCTATGGTTGTTAATCATAAGCTACATATAAGTACTGTCAAGAAATTACAGTGGCGATCTTCAGGTGCAGCGAGGTTGTCACGATGAGCCATAATAAAAAAATAAAAAAAAAAATCTTGACTATAAGGTATCCCGCATAGCAGTGAACTGTTAATAATTTATCTTTTTCACTAACATACACTGCAGTTTGGTTGGGGAGTAATCTGTAGCTGTATGGATCGATATGTATAATCATAGAATTCTTATGCGGTTTAGGTTTATTAAATTTATGAATACACCCCGATAACTGTCCTAAGCCATCGATAAGATAGCAAAACATGAAGGCTGGCTCCCACCATGGCTGTCTGTTCATTATCAGTATTAACACATATGTGGGCAAATTTCTGTAAGAGCTTCCAATCAATGACGCGAGAGAGGAATGAGCAATAGGGACAGCAAAATTAGAGAGGCTATATCAACAAAGCGACTGTGGTCTTTTATTTACCATTCATTCACATGCACACACATACTGGAGAGGACGCCAGACACTGTATGTTATTGTTAAACAAACGTGCCTCAACTCCCTAACCCCTAGCAGATTAGTGGACTGCCGAATGGCAACTTCAGCCTACAGTCCACTGGGTTCACGTTCAGATAAGCCTGGGGCAGCGGGGTCACATCAACGAACACACACAACTATGGGCGATATTATGGTGCAGTTGGGAAGTTTACCAACACCTCTTCCTTACCATCTTTTTTTTCCTGATTCTGCTCCATTATTATTTTCTTGTGTATTATTCATCCAAGCTTGCGACATTTAAAAGATATACAGTACAGTATGAAAAAAGGGGGGGGGGGATGTTGTGCAGTTTGGAAAATACATCGTTGAAGGGTGCTAGGCAGCCTCCATACCCGAGACTCATACACTATCTGAACAGAACACGAGAGTTGTCCCCACCATAAATGGACTAATGGTAACAGCATTGAGACTCACATAACTCACTTTTATCTAAAAGTCGCCTGATGTCAGCATATGACCCTGCCAGTTGCGCCACCAGATTTTATGTTCCAATTATAGGCTGACTACATTTTCTGGAATCAGTTTATAAAAAAATATATAATCCTTTGGCGATGTGTAATAACAAACAAACAAAATGAGTATGTTCTTTATTCCTGGATTATAAAACAGGAATAACCATTAACATATTTAATATATGAGTAACTCCACAGTCTTAAATTTAATCTCCATCCATTTACCGTACAATGCATATTCCAGTGAAGCCAAGATATACAAAGCTTGCTATGCCATAATCTCAGTGAGGGTGGCCATGAACAAATCGCCTCCATGTCACTCTACACCTCCAACATCAGACTGCCTTCCCGGCAATTCACATCACCTTTATTCATATACAGTGCCTCTCAACTCCATCCCTCCACATGCCCCGTCTCCCCCTCTCTACGTCATGCTCTCCTTCTCCATTCTATCTGTGCGGCGGTCAAAACTCCTCAACAATAAACAAATACAACAGGTAGTTCTGGTAGGCAATACTTGTGCATGCTGGTCCTGTACTGCTCTTCTACAAAATTCTGCTATAATGAAGTTACAATCATTACTGCTATCCAGGGATGAAGTCCGAGATTCCAACAAAACCTTCCACTGAACTGTAGGAAAAAACTATACATTTAGAAGAAAACTGAAAATCTACCTATCTATCTATTGCCTGATGCCTCAATCCCACACGGGGTGGCCACAAAAAAATCGCCTCCATGTCGCTGTCCCCCGCCACTTCACTACCCCGCTCCCAACTCACACCCCTTTCTCTCATGTACCTCTCCACTCCATCCCTCCATCTCATCCTCAGCCTCCCCCTCCCTCTCAACCCCTCCACCTCACTCACATACACTCTCCTCATCAGTCTTTCACTCTCCATCCTCTTCACATGCCCAAACCACCTTAACATGTTTCTCCTAACACTTCCTATCATGTCCACAACCACACCACAATGCTCCTTCACTTCCTCATTTGTTAGTCTGTCTCTCCATGTGACTCCACTTGCTCCTCTCGAATAACTCATTTCCACTGCTCTCACTCTTGACTTCTGTCCTTTCAAGAGGGTCCAAGCTTCACTTCCATATGTTAGTTGGTATCAAAATACTGTACTGTAATGTAACAACTTTTTCATTTCCATGCTCACCTCGCTGTTTCTTATCACTGCTCTCAATGAACCAGCAACCTTCCTTCCCTGCTGCACCCTTTCAAGCACTTCACCCTCCAGATGTCCATCCTTACTCATCACACTACCCAAGTACTTAAATGCACTCACATTCTCCATATCCTGCCCATCCAATCTCACCGTACATTCACTGGCTTCACTTCTCTCGAAGACCATCACTTTACTCTTCCCTACATTCACCTTTAGATTACGTTTCTTACACACTCTCCCAAACTCATCTACCAAGCCTTGCTGCTCCCCTTCGTCTTCGCTCAACAACACAGTATCATCTGCAAACAACAGTACAGGGAGTTTCCAAACACAGCCGTCTCTCACTAGGGCCGCTCCAACATCCACTGCCCGACCTTGTATCTCTTTTATAACCCCATCCATATACAGATTGAACAACAATGGAGACATGACACATCCTTGTTTCAATCCAACCTTCAAATGGAAAGATTCACTCAGTTTGCCATCCACATGCACTGCAGCCTTAGCACCCTCATACATCACTGCCTTCAACAACTTCCCATCCACACCATATATTCTTAATACTTTCCACAATCCTTGTCTATCCACCCTGTCATATGCTTTCTCCAGATCCATGAAGGCTGCATACAACTTCTTGCCCTTCTCTAGAAACTTTTCCATTAAGGATCTAAGGATGAATATCTGGTCCACACAACCTCTTCCCTTCCTAAAACCTCCCTGTTCTTCTCCAACAAATTCCTCTGTTATTTCCCTAACTCTGTCAGTAAGTATCCTACCATATACTTTTCCTATTACACTGAGAAGGCAAATGCCCCTATGATTACCACAAACTGCTTTTTCCCCTTTTCCTTTGTACAGAGGAATAATTATACCTGACTTCCAATCCTCCGGGACTCTACCCTCCTCCAACGCCAAACTGCACACCTTCCACATCCATTCTATTACTATCTCTCCCCCATGCTTCAGCATTTCACCACACACTCCATCAGTTCCTGGGGCTTTCCCCATTTTAACCTTCATTGCTTCCACCACTTCCATCTTGCTGATTTCTTCCTCTCTTCTCACAACTCTCCTTCTCCTTGCCATTCCCCAGCCACTTATACTTGCATTACTTTCATTCTCTATGTTCAGCAGTTCATTAAAGTGTTCTCTCCATCTGTTTACTTTTTCTCCCTTCTTCACTAGTAATCTACAATTTTTATCTTTCACACCCTCACTGACTTTGTTGGCACCCTGTCTAGCTCTTTACTTCCTTCCAGAGCATTTTCTTACATTCCCTCCACTTTGCACTCAAATTTCTTCCAAATTCCTCATCCACTCTCTTCTTACTCTCTCTTACTAATCTGAAAATTGAAATTATTATTGCACTTCTTCCTACCTACAGATGGGATGAGCATGGCAGTAAAAGAAAAAAATCCATTCATCCATCCATCCAATCCAGCATTGCCCCAGGAAAAGTGTCGGAGTCCAGGACTAGTCAAGTTGGTCAATCAATCAAATATTATTCTGAATACTCCATTCATCCATCATCCAATCCTAAGTTGCCCCATGAGGAGTGTAGGAGCCTGGGGGTAGGCAAGTTGGTCCTGATATTTAAGATGAGAGTGCAACATAAAGTTTTTACAACCAAACCATTAACACAATACCTTCACAAATGCTATATGTAAGACTGCTGTACTATTATCATTATAACACCTTATGAAAATCCCATGTATACATGGAGACCCAAAGAACATTGAAAACATAGTGCAGTACATATGGACCATTAACTTTCACAATAAACTGTATTTCCCTAAAACATCTTAATTATTCACTTCGCTACTGTTGCACACAAGCCATACACAAACCACTGTATACCATATAAATATACTGTATTAGGGTACATTATAATTTCTGGTGGGTTATTAATTAAAAGAGAGAGAGAGAGAGAGAGAGAGAGAGAGAGAGAGAGAGGGAGAG
>JAGKTI010005380.1:0-14472 GCA_018397915.1 Birgus latro | reverse complement strand
ACACACACACACACATGTAGCTTTACACTCACCTATCAGACAGTTAATCCGACAAATATTACGGTAAAAACTGGTTCCTGGTCACACACTCCACACAAAATTCATCCCTAACTCGATCTCCTCTCAGTTCCATTGCCTTGTTAGGACCTCTATCTCTCTCTCTCTCTTTCACCATTTCTATGCACTTCTTCTAGGCCAAAAAAAAAATAATAATAATAAATTGACCAACTGCATTTAAAATGGGTCACAAAACCCATTCAAAAGCATACCATAGTTCTTCATTAATACTTTAACATTCAAAATTTTATAATTCACTCTGGCTATTTACACAGTCTTTTACTCAGGTTGAGAGTTTTTTCAAATAAGAAGAATCTCTTAAGCTGAAAAAATCAGTTCTTCACAGGACACAACATAATTCAGCTTGTGATTTTGTTCCCAAAGGAGAATCCCAAACACGATTTCCTTACTATTTATTTCAGCCAATGGCATGATAATATTCCCTTGTATGAGACTCATGCAAACTATCTCAGATACATATATAAGCAGCACCCAGAAGAATGTAAGTGTAATGTGGAAAAAGAAGAAATAAGGATGAGGTGCAAAGAATGCCCCAATGCCACTTAAAATACAATCCTTCATGTGTTAGGTGAGGGTAAGAATGTACTCTGGATAGTACTCCTGCTTGTCGTACTTAACAATGATGGACGGGTTGGGCGCTGAATTCCCAGTGGAGTCAAAGGGGAGGGAGGTGGCAGGGTTGGTTGGGGGTCGTACCATAGATGAGTTACCTTGGGTTATTGTGCCCACTGCTACCTTCGCCACAAACATGTACTTGAGCCCACTAGAGTCCCCTTGGCAGTAGTTATAGGAGTAGGCAGCATCGGTGGAAAAATAAGTCCCTCGACCATATAACTGGC
Organism: Birgus latro; assembly: GCA_018397915.1. Classification (NCBI taxonomy): domain Eukaryota; kingdom Metazoa; phylum Arthropoda; class Malacostraca; order Decapoda; family Coenobitidae; genus Birgus; species Birgus latro. Next base: position 13,555 of record JAGKTI010005380.1, on the reverse strand, counting down.
CACTAGCAGTCCCATGCAATCGCCAATCTAAATTCTCGGCACATATGCTGGAGATGACATTGTGTGAGGTCCCATGGAACAGCTGCCGGACATCCACCTTTGAATCATCACCATACACAGCACTGAGTTCCTTGACCTTATTTTGGAAGGCTCGCCAAAGGAATACATTCTGGATACGCTCCACCTTCATCACACTCGAGGTGGACACACGGCCCGCCAATAACCCGACAGCTGTCTGGTATTCGGTGGATGTTGGAGCCAATGTCACAAGTCTCAGACGCTCCTCTGGCTGCATCTCTTCCCAGTGCGACGGCAGCTCAGATGACTTCTTTTGTCCATCATCCTTTTTCTCTTCCTGCTCACTGGGCAAGTGAGGCTCTGGACGTCGTCTCACCACTCTGCTCACTTTGGTGTTCTGGTTGGTCTGTTTCATGGTCTGAAGGTCTAGAATGTATGTAAACTGGGAGTTCTTGAAACTGAGCGGTGCCATAGGACTCTGCTGAAAGTATTTCTCAATGTCATCTGAGGTGATGCTGCTCACCAAATTGGTTTCCCCAGCAGTGTCCACATTCCCATATTTGACCCACTTGCTGTTCTTATCCAGAAAGTACCACATGTTTTTGGCAGGCAGTATGGGCTGACTGGGAAGTAATTCGGTGCACAAACGACGCAGTTCAAGTGTCACCGTTTTAGCTGAGTTTGTGAGGGTGAAGCCGGTGAATGTGGCAGTGTCAGGAAAGTCAGCATGCCAGGTGTCTCGGCCTAGTAGGATTAAAAGACCAGTCAGGGACATGTCCAAAGATGATGGGTCAAGACGTGGGATATCAACCCCTTTCTGCTCAGGGTCACAGAAAGCTCGCTCCAAGCAGATGACCTGGTTGTGGCGAAGGTTCTTCCAGCAATCTGACTGCTTCCTAATCTGCCAGTGGAAGTGGTGTGAAGCATGCAATCGAGGGCACACACTTCCCTCATTCTTGCACACACTCTCCACCGAATAGTAGCAGATCTCTGGTGTGGCCACGTCTCCCAACAAGTAGTGTGCCCAAAGTGTCCTGCGACGGATGCCATCTTTTGGCACTCCTGTGACCTTCACTGCCTCAATGTTCTTTTCTGTCTCCTCACCATCTCCCAACAACTGGTTCTTTTTGGTGGCTTTCTTTTTCTCCGAATCCTTGCTGCCCCCCCAAACCTTCTGATTCTTGATATTTTTCTTTTGCAATTTCTCAAGGCTCCTGTAGTTTTCATCACTGGACTCACTTTCACTCTCTGCACTAGAACTACTGTTGTCCTCACTACCACTGACTACAAATTTACCTTTACTTTTAGCTTTTCTTGAAGCAACTTTTCTTAACTTATCTGCTGCCTCATCAGAATCTTGACTGTTTTCCCCAGATGACATGTCTCTATCAGTATCATCTGCAGTCTTTTGCTTCCTGGGCTTTAACTGGTTATCTTCAACATGTTTCTTGGAAATCGACTGGTTATCTTCAGTGTGTTTCTTGGACTTCGATTGTATATCTTCAACACGTTTCTTGGACTCTGGCTTGTTATCTTCAGGTGTCTTCTCTCTATCTTTTTCTTTGCTGGCCTTGTTGTTTTTTATTGGGGACTGAGGATTGTCTTTTGTCTCCTTGGGAGCCTGAGAAAGACTGGGGTTGGCCTGTAGAAGCGCAACCAGAATGTCTCGTGGTGACTCGTTAGTAGAAAACCCATGCAGCTGAAGCAGATGGTGACAAGAGGGACTCTGCAGGTCATGGTTCAGCTGACAGTCCTTATGGGAACACTGAGTCAGCCTTGTCACAAAGCTCAGGCATACATGAAGCTGATCACATGCAGTTCTCTCACACTGTGACTGGTTGTAGTCCGCACAAACTGTCAGCAACCCCAGGTCTTGATGCTGACCCTCCTGCCCTGCATACAGAAGCTGCAGCAACTCACGAAGAGCCTGGTCACGAAGATGGTCCAGAAAAAGTGACTTAAGAACAGCCACGTTGTGATCGGTGTGCCAGCTGTGGCCGAGCACACAGGTCTGGCCAGCATCACATGTTGCTACGGCCATCTTAGGACAGACATGCAGGTTCATGCAGGTGTGACGGTGTTGACAGCCATGGAGACCACAGTGCTCAGCACAGATGTCCAGCTGTGGCTGTAATTGCACCGTCTCACCCTGTAGACAGAACACATGGGAGTAGCGCAACGCAGTGGCTCGCACAGATGCCGGTGTCAGCTGGTGCTGCTCCATCAGCTGCAACAGACTGGCAGAGAAGCTCGGTTGTGTTGACAGAGCCTTCACCAGCTTGTGTGGCTCCACCCATCGCTCCCTAGTCTCTCCCACCTGTCCACGCTGGCTCCCTTGAATATGGTACCTCTCTCCTAGGTAATCTTGGACTCCTCTCTGTGCTTGCCAGTTTGCTCTGCTTGATTCCTGATAATTACTCTGATACCTCCCTCTTGGATAATCTAGGACATCTCTCTCTACTCGCCAATCCTCTCTGCGCAAGTCCTGATAAGTGCAAGATGAGTCTCTGGCCCTCCAATCATTACTCTGGCGGTTGTATGTTCCACACTGTGCCTGCAACACACCATACATCCTCGTCATACATAACCATGATTCACAATACTTACCTCTACCTGCTACTGGCCATTTGTTCTGACATGATGAAGATCTTTAACCACTTTTAGCTCAGTTGGTGGCCCCATATCCTCAGACAGAAAGTTGATTAGACTAGTATCCTAATCAAGGAAATTAATTCCTACCTCATAGGAAAGGCTCATCAAATTACATACAAGTATAACATGGTATTCAAGTCAGGAGAATGGCAAAATTCCACTGGGTAAGAATATATGCATTACACAGCATCACTTATTTAACATTCAATATTCCATATTTTGATCATGGTACACTTGATCCAAAGAGTACTGGCATACACTTGGTGCAAAACTGTGACACAAAAGACAATGTTTCTACCCCACATCAGTATATCTGCTGTCTTTACCCCTTCACATCTAAAGACATTTCAAAATTTTACTTGACTCTGCCAGAATATAACTACTGTATATTTGGGACAAACCTCTGTCAGTAAAAGAGTTAATGAAGGCTATACCTAACCCCTCCAATCTGAAAAATCCTTCCTGAGCTAAATATAAGATTTTAAAAGCAACAAGACTAAATCTAGAAACAGGAGTCATGCAGTTAACCATGCCACGTACAGTACAAATTCTCAAATCTGAATTGCTTGGTTCCAAATGTTACAGAAACTAGAATACTGTACATGTATTCTGGAAAGTAGAATGGTATTGGTAAATATGAGAAAATCACATAAAAGATAACCTACAGTACCATGAACAGTAAATGCAATATAGTACAGTACCCTGTTTTAGGACTGTAATATATTAACCACTGTTATACTTGTCCATAAATACTGTAACTTTGATCTATCTATCTATTGCCAGATGCCTCAATCCGGTAAGGGGCAGCCACAAACAAATCACCTCCATGTCACCCTGTCTAATGCCACTTCACTGCCTTGCTCCCAGCTCACACCCCCCTCTCTCATATATCTCTCCACTCCATCCCTCCATCTCATCCTTGGCCTCCCCTTGCCTCTCTCCCCCTCCACCTCACTTGAATACACTCTCCTCATTAGTCTCTCGCTCTCCATCCTCTCCACATGGTCAAACCATGTGATGGAGGGCGGTGGGAGAAATACAAATAGCTTCGTCTTTATTTATGCACCAACTGTGTGTGGACAGATGATAACATCCACTTTTGCATGAAAATATATTTTGGAAAAGCAGAAGTTTTTGAAAACCACATGGGAAGTTTAACGTATAAGTCAGCTAGTGACTTTTGCTGGTCAGTACTGTCGTTGTATGTGCCTTCAGATTATGATAAATGAATATTCTTAGGACATAATGAGCTAAACTGATCACTTATGATGTCACTGGAACCCCTTTGCATGATACTTTTTTGGTTGTGTAATATACAGGACACAAGACAATGGGTCATGTTACAAGTGGCTGTTGATATTTTGCAACATGTCTTCCTTAATGACCTATTATGGATATTACATCCTCCTATACCCTTTTCATCACAACTTGGCCTAGAGTTTAGCCCTTTTGCAGCTCATTCCACACTGCTCAGGACAGAAAGAAGACATATCACAGTCCTACATCATTTCACAGCAATTTTTTGTTACAAACATGATATTCTAGAGTTAATACCTTTTTACAACTCAGCATTCAATATGGGGAGAAGGCAATTTAAGGCCACGTCAGAGTCAAAAATGGGCATAACTGTCAAAATTGTATTAAAATGGCAAAAATACAATATAGCACGGGAATGTTCAGAATACAGCTCAATGGTAAAAGAATTTTAAAAAGTAATCCCTAACTCTTCCATTTCATCCCTGGTCCGAATTTTAAAAAGTAATCCCTACCTCTTCCATTTCATCCCTGGTCCGCCAGCTGCTGTCATACCCTCCTCTATTTGGGCTTCCTCTGTAGTCACCTCTTCCACCTCTCCCTCTCCCTCTATGGCCTCCTCCACGTCTCTCATTTCCTCCTCTTCCTCTCCCTCCACTTCTCTCAGATCTTCCCCTGCCTCCTCCACGCCCCTCACTCCCTCTGCCAAAACGACCTTCTTCCGCTGCAGCTTTCACTGTCACCAGGGACGGGTTGAATGGACAGATGTCAACTAAGTTACATGAGGGACTGCTCCTCCTCCTCCTCATCATCATCATCATAACCCTTATTATTATCATCAACATGGCCATCATCATCATCAGATTAACCCAATCACCAGCATCTAGTGAAAGCAAATAACACAGTACTGTAGGGAAAAAAAAAAAAAAATACAGTATCCCATACAAAAGCAAGTAACAGTTCTGGACTACAGTAGCCTAGCCTTGGATCACATCCCCCTAAACAATGCACAGAAGTAGGTTTAAGTCCTCATTTTGAAATCTTCCTTTAAAAAAAAAAAAAAAAAAGCAAGATCACATTTTGCATTCCCTCCATCAAAAAGCATTCTGTCCTCATTTTGAAATCCCTAAAAAAAAAGTCTGCCTTCAATATGAATTCCTGGTTATGTTACTATGTCTCAAGTACTGGAAATTGCCTATTAAAGCCTTGCCATCATCATTACCACCTCCAACACCCTGCTCCTTCCTGGGAACCCACAGAGAGGGGATGAGTGGATGACCATGACAGAAGTGCCTCTTGGCTATCTTATCCTCATACACCTTTTTCATTCTCTCAAACACTCTTCCTCTTCTAATTCTTTTTTCAGTGTGCTGTTCCACACTCTTCTTCCACACCACATATTATCTGCCTCTACCAACACTGCTTTCTACATCACTTTCATACAACTTCTTTGGCACCTGACCAATGTGCATTTCCTACATGTCCAAATGAAGCCTTACTGCTACCTTTAATCCAGATCTGCCAGTTCCCCCAGTTTAACATAGTACTGTAGTGGTTGTAATCCTTGGCTCATCTGAACATGAACCAGGTGGACTGCAGGCTGAAGGTGCCCGTCCTCTGCAGGCAACCACAGGAATACTGGGGAACCCTACTTCATGCAATTTTTAGTTAGGAAAAGGTGATGATGATGACAATGATACTGCTGCTGATGATGATGATGACAATGATGATGATGATGATGATTACAGTATTATTATTATTACTGTATTATTATTGCAGTTGTTGTGTGTTGCAATCACTATTTACAATCATAAGAATACCAAACCAACAAGAACATCAAACATTCCAACACTGTTATCATACGGTTATCACAAGGCCTTTAATCTTATCGGGTGGTCCACAACACAACCCAGATATAAACAGTAACTACAGTATCACTATCCTCGATGTCAGAAAGGGAGACGGATGCCTTCTTGCAGTGGCACTGATATAATGGGTTGGCTCCACTGCCTGGTTGTGCATATGTCCCCAGGTTTCCTCCCTATTCCCTGAAGGGAGGATGATGAGCAGCTGGGGGAGGGCAACTTCAGCCTGCAGTCCACCAGGATCATGTTCAGACTAGCCTGGAGTTGTAACTACTTCTGCTACTATTTTTATTACTGTACTACTACTACTAGATCATTACTGTACTACTATTATTAATTATTACTGTATTACTACTACTACAACAACCATACTACTACTACTACTACTATTACCACTACTGCTACAACCATACTACTATTGTACTACTACTACTATCATACTACTATTACTTCAAACATACAACTACTACTACTACTACTTCAATATACAGTACTCTGTTCATTTTAGCACATTCAGGCTCCTATAACTCACTCTCAGCTGCATTTCTGTAAATCATCAAGCATTAACTGCAATTAAATAGCAAAGAAGATGTAATCACTGATGGGTTACTGCTGACACAATTAACACTCCCAAGATACAACTCACTCTCAGTTGTATAAAATCATCAAGCATGAACTGGCATTACATCCAGAGGCAACAAATTCGTAACTTATCATGCAGACTGCCTGTTATCATATCACCTTTCAATACGTGTGGTGATCATGTCGTCCACAAGAAATGGGTGACTGTGTTCAAAACTATTTAACCCTTTCAGATTACAAACAGGTGCTGGTGAGGATGACTTCATGTGGTGACATGGACTTAACTTGGCAGCTATGAACTGTCCCTCAACTCTCTTTCCATCTCCTAAAAGGGAGATGATGGAATACACAAGGGAAACTTCTGCCTATAGTCAACCATGTCTATGTTCAGATAAGACCACCACCACCACCACAACAACAACATTAAACTAGAAAAAGCTTGGGCTGTGTCTGAGATATTATGTCTGGTAAGGTTAGACTGCGATAAAGTTATGCATAGTCAGATCATTAGGTAAGGCTGGGATGAGGTTCATACTCACACTGCTTGAGCATATCACCAAGGTTATACGCAGTCTGTAGCAGCTCCTCTCGGCTGCCTCCACCCAGCCCCGCCATCCTCCCTCATGTACGGTACCACCTGAAAGAACCCAAATGTTTTAAGTCTCAACCACCTGAAAGAACCCAAATGTTTTAAGTCTCAACCACCTGAAAGAAACCAAATGTTTTAAGGCTCAACAACAGGTTGGAGGGAAGGAGGGGACTGAGGAAGGGTTCAATGGAGAGGAAGTGAAGTGATGAAGTGAAGCTGGAAAAGGAAAAGGGGACCAGAAGAATAGTTAGATGGTGATGAAGCTGTTCCAGTTGTCGACTAACCTGTCTGTCTGGCCAAGCAGATCCATCAACTGCAGGCAAGCAACCACCCTTGCAGGACCACCCTGTGCAGTGAACCAATGTTCCCTTGTGGCAAGCAGCACCTCGCCACTGTGAGGTGTGGAAGAGTGTAAAGGTTTGGTTCCCAGATGGATGCTGCATTTGTGTCTCCACCAAGTTAATGTGCGCACCACAACAGGCTCCACGTCATCCTGTTATCTGGTTATATGGTTACCACCCAGCACTGTAAATGGTTTCCTGGGTTATAGTAAACCTTTAGGTCTGTCACTCAATGTTGATCCAGCTAAAGTGGATAAAAGGATAACGGAGAGTGACAGAGAGGTAGGGGTCAAGAAATGATTAGATGGTGAGGAAGGGACATAAGGTTTAGGATAAGGAACACATGTCGGAACTTCGGAGTATACTGGTATTATAAGTGGCTTTGGCAACTTTTAAACACCTGATCCTTAGCTACCTATTTATTCTGTCCATCTCAGTCTCCTCTGGTATGTTACTAATGCAAACAACCATATATTAATGCAAGATATATATAAACATCAAAGACAATATCCAGGTACAATATGCATAATAAACTGCTAATGTATGTAGTGGTGACTATCATCCACTCACTTGATATAGTGCTGCCTACTTGTTCCTTAACCTTTATCATTCCTTTTCTGTGCCTGCCCTCCTCTCTTCCTATTTCTCTCATCTTTCCTGTCACTTCTTATTGCTTTTCTTTCCTTTACAGGTGGCTTTACATTGAGCGACAAGCCAAATGGTTTCCTGTAAGCCAAGAAACCATTTACAATGCTGGGTGGTAACCATATAACGAAACCATACATGCTCCCCTACGTGTCAACAAGAGGGTTGATGGAAGATCAGTGCCCCTTCCTGTAAAACAAATAAAAGTCAAATGGCCACCCCTTATGGGACTGTGGTATCTGGCAACAGACAGATAGACAGAATTGCTAAAGAAACAGTGTGGACTCCTGTACCAGACAGAATTGCTAATGAAACAGCGTGGACTCCTGTACCACCTACAATACATAAGTTGAAGGGAAAGAAGGTGGGTAGAGAGGAAGGACCAGATGGTGGTAAAATGAGCTTAGAAAACTGAAGAAATGTTTGGTTAAATACTGTACTGTAACATGTTCCCCCTTCCAAAATACCCCAGCATCTAGTCCTCTCCCCCAGTGTGATACCAGACTCCCATCTAGTATGGCAAAAATAAAATTAAGGAAAAAATAAAAACTTTAATTTCCTGCCTGTCCAATCAGCTGTTGGCTACACTGATTACATAAATTTATTTTGTCCATCCACCCTAATCTTTTCCTGCCCCATCAGGACCACAGAGGCCCAAGGCTGGGCTACTCTGTCCCAACATTTATGCAAAGTGATCAGCCTCAGCTCAACCCACAATGGCATTATGTTGGAAACAAACCCCAACTAGCCCTCAAACCTTGACCCTCATGGATCCCATCTGAATGAACTGCTTTACCCCACTCCATCACCAGGAGGTTATATGGTTACCCCCTAGCATAGTATGGTAAATGGTTCCCTGGGTTACAGTAAACCATTTGGCTTGTCACTCAGAGCTGAATCTTAAAGCAACACATACTACAATATCGAGAGAATGATGATCGCCCCTTCCTAACTCGAAATAATAATACCCTCCAACACTTATGCACTCCAAGCACCCAAGTAAGATAAAATCCACATCAAGTATAGTGTACGATAAAATGAGGGCACAAACAGCAAAACTTCCCTACCGCATTAAATGGCACATTCCCTCCTACCGAATTGTCAGGGGTACCGGTAACCAAAATTGAACAATAACTAATAACTTTCAAAACAACACTTAAGCACTCCCAGCACAAATCAAAATAACAAAAGACCCCCATATGTAACCAACAAGATACGGTTAAGTCGAAAACAACAACCATTCCCTATGTTCCCACCTGTCGAATCAGCTGTGTATAAGGTAGGGACTTCACTTATTTCCCTCCTCCTCACCACTGCACCACTATCTTGCTGCTCCTCTCGCCAAATACACTTGTTCTCTGGATGTTCGTGCTTCTAGATCGGGCTGTAAACTACGTTCCAACCTCACACAAAGCGCACTGAGTAAACGTACAGGCACACTCAACCCCTTCCCTCTCAACTCACAGGTCCAGCACACGTCAGTTCCGTTTTCTCTTATGATGCGGTCTAATTAATGGGCAACTAAAGTACATTCACTATGTTCTCTTTGCCGTAATATGTATGTGATACGGGTAACGGGATCCAAGGATATATTCCATTTTTCTTTAGTACATATAATTTCTGGCATCTTGCAGTGAATTATGGGATGCTGAGGTTTATCCTGCTTTTCCTCTGTAATTGCCCAGCCATATTTCAGATGGGAATAAGGACTCGGATATCGTGATGCCCCTCTCAGTAACGATACAAATGCATATTCCAACTCACTTCTAACCCAATTTAGCCATTCTCAAGCAGCAATGTAGAAGTCTTCACATATGCACTGGGAGCAGGTGGGGTCAAACCCTATTTTCAGCATTAGGGCTGTCCATGAGTATGCAAACGTCCCAAAACTCCTTTATTCCCAAAAAGGATGATGATGGGCAGCACGCAAAGGGAATCTTCACTAGCCATTTGGGGGTCACAACTACTTCCAATACTCTGAACCTCTGATTCTCTTTATTTATTCTATTCCTGCTACAGTCAGAGTGCTATTCAACTGAGTGTTGGAGAGCCTTCCTTAATTCCTTCACTGCCATGTCTTCTATACTAAATTCATATTACAGTACTACCAAATTATTTTCATTTATTGCTGTGATGGGAAGGAGTAGACAAATGGTTTGGCTGTGTGGAGAGAATAGAGGATAGCAACTGAGTATGGAGGGTGAGAGGTGTGAACGTTTAGGGTAGCACTGGGGGGGAGGGGAGCTATGGAATGGTCATGGAGTGTGACTGCAAAGACAGAACTGAGCAGAAAGGCAACTAGAAATCAAATGGCATGGAAAGTTGCCATTAGGTGACCAAGGTCAATGTATGCAAGCCTGTTGGTGCCTGTATATGAATGACTGAACACTTAAATGAAAAATAAATGAACATGCTTCGGGAAACCTCACGTAGCGAAGGAGTTAAACTTTGCACCTGTACTGGACATTTATTGCTAAAGTCATAACGTTTTGAACAATGTAGTAACATTAAAGTGGGCTTATTACAGTACCTGACTGCAAGTAAAATCAAAGCTCTAATTTGCATACACCTAGGCATCACCTGAACAAATGGGATAGTAACTTTTGCCACATAAGAAGCAAATGCACTTTAACATTATTATACAGTGATACACATTGCTTAAAAAAATAAAAAATCAACAAACTGTATCTACAGAAGTATCTATCAGATGGCAGCCCAAGTAACTTCAATTCACATTAATTTAACTGGGGAAAAGACAGTGGAAATACTAATCAAGTTTATTTGCATTAACAAAAATATCAGGGTTTCATTTATCAGAATACATTTACATTTCTGTCATCAATATAAATCAGTGCTTCTGTTTTCAAAATATTCTCAATTAGTACACAACATAAAAGAACAAAGTAATTTAACCGAATGCTTCCTGGTGGCTCTTTAGTATACTTTTGCTGCTGCCAGACAATTTTACACACCTTAGAAGAGGCCTCTCATAATGAGCGGTTTATTAAGGCCGTGTTTAACATCTCCAGTTTGAATAGCCTATCCAACCTCGGTAAAATCACTAGATGGTAAGAATAATATCAATAAAACATCCCCTGGATCTGTGGGTCAACAATTGTGTTCAGAAGACATTTAATGGCTATTTTACACACACACACACTGTATACATAAATGCATACACAGGCAAACAATGCACAGCCTACAGTAAACTATTACATAAACCAGTTCACACTTTGACCTTACTGTCTCACTCTCAATCATCACCACCTGCCTGCTTCTGTAGTCACACAAGGGGCTGGCAGGATTTAGAAATCAGAACAGAAAAAAGCCATCATCATCACCATCACTGTCATCCTTATCATCATCCTCCCATCCCAGCTTCTTTAGTCATACATTAAGCTGGAAAAAAAAAAATAATAATAATAATAATCCATCCATCATCCAATCCTACATTGCCCCATGAGGAGCATTGGAGCCCGGCGCTAGGTAAGTTGGTCCTGACATTTAAATAAATACAATTAAAAAGTTGCCTATTGTCTCAGAGTGTGGACAACTTCAGTACTTTACTTCAGCTCATGCCAGACAATTTTTTTCAGCTAAAAAAGAGGAATAAGAGTCTGAAAGTATTAACACAGCTACCATTAGCCCACTTATCTTTGGAACAATTCTACTACTGCACTGTGTTCTGCTCCGACCAATGCCAAACAATTTTATTCAGCTGAGTGAGTCTTGTGACTGAAAGTGTAAAGATGGTTTTGCCATGTGGGTAGGATGGAGAACGAGACACTGACTAGAAGAGTGTATGTGAGTGAGGTGGAGGAGGAGATCAAGGATGAGATGGAGGGATGGAGTGGAAATATGTATATGAAAGAGGAAGGTGTGAGTTGGAGGGGGAAAGGGACTGGGGAAGACTAAGGATGGGATGGTGGGAAGGAGTGGAGAGGTATATGAGAGGGAGGGGGGCAAGTCAGAGGGAGGGCACCAAATACGAGAGGACACGGTGATGTGGGGGCAATTTGTCCCTGCCCACCCATTATGGGATTTAGACGTCTGGCAATAAACAGACAGATGGAGAGTCACAAGTACCTGAAAGTGTTTATTCCAATCTAGGGACTGGAAAGGTGGGAGAATGAGTGCCTGGGTTATTTGACTGGCAGGTTGTTAATGGCTCTCCCTCTATTGTGCTTTCACGTTCCTTCTTTTTGGGGTCATGATGATGATGATGATGATGATATTCAGCTGAGATTGAGTCATAGAAGCCTTAGTGTTACATCATAAAACTATCACAGACAAAATCACAGTTAACCCCATTAGTATCATGACACCATTTTCCTTCCATTCTTGCTATCACTGTACATCTTTCACTTTAACTTGGCCCAGACTTTCATCTTATTGCAGCTAATTTTCCTTGGCTCTGTGGCAAAAAAAGGCAGTGCTATGGCTCTACATCCCTTCCACAGCACTTCTTTGTGACTAGTATCATTTTTCTAGTTCTTCACCTTAACCCAGATTTTCATATTTTTGCTTATAATTTCCCCTAGCTCAGAGACAAAAAGAAAATGCTATGGTTCCACATCCCCAGCACAGTTCTTCTTTGTGACTAGTATCTCCATGGCATAAAAAGATACAGTAATGTTATGGCTACCTCACTCTTCTGCCACTCCAAGGTTCCCTCCCTTACATACAAGCAGGTGTGTCAGTGGTGGTCTTCATCTTTAAATCAGGTTGCATAACAGCCGTCCAGTCAAGTGTAGATGCATTCAATAGCTCAACAATCTTTTTTCGGCTCTGAAATAAAAAAAAAAAAGAAAAAATATTCAACTCAAAATTATATCAAATTAAAATATCTTACAGGCAACCACTATTATGTATTTGGGATGTACCCTCAAATTTTGCAGATACTGTATACTCCTTTCACCTTATCTTGGCCCAGATTTTCATCCTTTTGCAGCTCAATGGCAGACAAATAGAACACTATGGCTATACGTCCTTTTTGTTGCATTTCTTCATGACTAGCATCATATTCCAATGTTAATCTGTTGCTACAATTCAGTATTCATGGCAGAGAGATGGCAATTTTAGGCCATGTTAATAAAAATGAAGATATGGTAATTTTGGGCCATATTCACATAAAAGGAGTATTACATAAACCTGATACTGTAAACTGGGGGAAACTACAGTATGGTGCCAGTCATGAAGAAGTGCTCTGGAAAGGATGTAGAGTCACAGTTTTGTCTTTTTCCACCACTGAGCTAAGTGAAATTAGCTACCAAAGGACAAAAATCTTGACCAAGCTAGTGTAAAAGAACTACAGTATTGCAAATCAGCTTTATAAGAAGGAATGGCACTTTAAATTTTCCAATAAATTTCTGATGATTTAACAGAAGAGAACTTAAAAAAATGGCACCAAATGATGAGGATTTAGTATACCTCCCAGGGTCACAGGTAGCAAACCATGAACTACCAACAGAACTTACAACAACGACTGGCAATAATAAAATGGAATGAGGTTATATGCTGATGATGATGATAATGATGATGATGATAATGATGATGATGACAATGATGATGATGATGATGATGTTGAGGAGGAGAAGGAGGAGGAAGTG
>JAGKTI010005379.1:9830-24070 GCA_018397915.1 Birgus latro | reverse complement strand
GCACATTGGGGAACCCCCAGAAAAGCCAACGCCCAAACGCTCACCATATATTGGAAGGACTATAGGGACATTTGCCTTCACTACCAAGTTTAAAGTGAATTTGTGAAGAAATAAAGGAGTGATACCTAGCTGAAAATTTCAAAAAATAAAAACAAATAAATAAATAAATAAATAAAAAATAATAATAATAATAAAAAATAACAGAAGAGGAAACTAAGCAATAAAAAGAAATTTTCAATATAATACAACAATTAACTTACCACAGAGAGTTCTGGATGAGACACTGGATATCAACTAATCCTATCTCTTCTGATCCGTATCTCCTCTCTTGGTTCAAATCTCCTCCTCCAGTCCGTATCTCTTCTGGTCCGTATTTCTTCTCTGGATCCAATATCTAGTCTGCCCTGTAGGTTGAGAAGCATTAGTACCAAATCATCACCATCACCATTTTCCCACCTAAGGACAGGGTGAGACAGAGTTCAGAAAACAAGAAAATGATACAACACAACATGGGGACAATCTCCATCAACATCACCCTGAACTCATTTTCACACCTCAGGAAAGGAGGAGGCAGGATCAAGACAGAGAGAGAGAGACAGAGAGAGAGAGAGAATTACCATCATCATCCTGACTTCATTTTTCCCATGTATGGTTGGGGTGAGGAAGGATCTGGAAAGCACAATACAACGGAAAGGGAACTAATTAACTGCAAGTCCAACATTTTCCATCAAAACTTAATACTGTACTTATTTGCCCCATCAGAAACACGGGAGCCAGACAAGATTACTTAACCCAAACAAGTATGGAAAAAATAACTAGTTGCTTTCCCCTGAGTGAAATTACATGTAATACTCCCATATCATCCCTCAGATTTAGGACAGTTTTCACTGTTCTCCAATTTTTGGTGCCCAAGCACAGGTCAGGCCCAAATTAAAGGAACTGGCTTTCAGGAAGTTACTAATGTGGAGATGTCTGCCTGTGTTGATGCGGTAGGGTTCAAAGTTCTGGACCAAAACATGAATGTAGTAAAATGTTTGGTCAAAAAGGATGTCTCAAACAGCACTTACAAACTGAGAATGTTTAGAATTCTAATGTGATGAATGTGGTAAATGGTTTGGCTGGATAATCCACCCCACCCATTTCTTACTAATATACTGTATTCTGGAGTGAAGAAGTCCATCTGGAGGCAGCAAAAATAAAATATAAAATATATCATCAGACTGAAGGGGTTCACTAATGGCAATCTCATGCCTACTTGAAACATTGGAAGTGAAGCTGAAATCTTGACTGACTGACTGCAATGTGATGAAATCTGTGTACTGTAGGAAAGGTTATATGTAAATGCAACAATAAAAAAACATAAATACTGTATATACGAATGTCTTGCGGGTTATGAGTTGGTTTGCTTTAGAAGTGTTATCACAATAAATGCTGCTACATGGAGGGTAGAGATAGCATACGAAACTCTCTAGGGAATACTTCGGTCTCTAATAAGCATATGAAAAAGTAAATAAGAGATGGACATCTGATATCAAAACACTGATAAAAATATGAAGTAAGTTGATCCATAGTAGTACTGTAAAACCTCACTACAACGGACTAATTGGGGCCCAAGCCATTCCGAAAAAAGGAAAATTCTGATAACAGCGTCATCTGGACTTCCCCCTGCTATCTCGGACTTTTCCAATGTGTTAGACACTAGTCCGGATCACACCAACGATTTTTCACCGTGGCGTCACCAACTGTTTTCACTACCACTGCAGTACTGTACTGTATTGTACATTCACTACAATAATCATCTATCTACTGCCAGACACCATAATCCCATACGGGGTGGCCATTTGACTTTGAGTTAGTTGTTTTACGGGAAGGGGCACTAATCTTCCACCAACCCACTTGTTGACACGTAGGGAGCACTTATGGTTTGGTTATATGGTTACCACCCAGTACTGTAAATGGTTTCCTGGCTTACAGGAAACCATTTGGCTTGTCGCTCAATGTAAAGCCACCCGTAAAGGAAAGAAAAGCAATAAGAAGTGACAGAAAAGATGGGAGAAATAGGAAGAGAGGAGGGCAGGGAAAGAAAAAGACTGATAAAGGCTAAGGAAGATGTAGGGTAGCACTACATCAAGTGAGTGGATGATGGTCTCCACCACCCACCACTCTACAATAATTAACTGGTATAATCAAATGGTTTAATATACGTACAGTATATGCAGCAGGTACCCGAGTTTAGCGTTTGCTTTATTCTGCCATACCATCGAAGATGATGGTAAACGATTTATACCAATATAACCAATTTATGGTGGTATATTTGGCCGTGGCCTTTTTTTAAGATGAGTATTGTACATACAGTCATGCATAAGTCAGGTGTTTTTTTTATTTTTTGTGTTTTTTTCTTTTCATGGTTTTCTCAGTGTTCAGCATTACTTTGGATATTCCTATGTGTGTTTTGATGTCTAAATATGGCAGACTGACCTGAAAACACTGCCAAAATTAGGAGGGGAACTGTACATACAGTCATGTATAGGTAGGGTGTTTTTTGGTTTTCAGTTATTTTCTACAAAGGTCTTGGTGTTTAGCATTACTTTGGATATCCCTATGTGTGTTTTGATGTCTAAATATCCCTGAATGACCAGAAAAGTATAAGTGGCTGGGAGAAGGAGGGGTGTGGGGAGAGAGGAAGATATCAGTAGACTGGAAGTTGTGGATGCGTTGAAGAAAGTTAAAATGGGGAAAGCCCCAGGAACTAATGGAGTGTGTGGTGAAATGCTGAAGTATGGGGAAGAGATAGCAACAGAATGGATGTGGAAGGTGTGCAGATTGGCCTGGGAGGAAGGTAGAGTCCCGGAGGATTGGAAGTCAGGTATAATTATTCCCCTGTTCAAAGGAAAAAGGGAAAAGGAAGTGTGTGGTAATCATAAGGGCATTTGCCTTCTCTGTGTAATAGGAAAAGTATATGGTAGGATACTTATTGACAGAGTTAGGGAAATAACAGAAGAATTAGTTGGAGAAGAACAGGGAGGTTTTAGGAAGGGAAGAGCTTGTGTAGATCAGATATTCATTCTTAGATCTTCAGTGGAAAAGTTTCTAGAGAAGGGAAAGAAGTTATATGCAGCCTTCATGGATCTGGAGAAAGCATATGACAAGGTGGATAGACAAGGATTGTGGAAAGTATTAAGAATATATGGAGAAGAAGGGAAGTTGCCAAAGGCCATGAAGAGCATGTATGAGGGTGCAAAGGCTGCAGTGTGTGTGGTTGGTGAACTGAGTGAATTTTTCCATTTGAAGGTTGGATTGAAACAAGGATGTGTCATGTCTCCATGGCTGTTCAATCTGTATATAGATGGGGTTATAAAAGAGATACAAGGTAGGGCAGTGGATGTTGGACCGGCCCTAGTGAGAGAGGGCAGTGTTTGGAAACTCCCTGTACTGTTGTTTGCATATGATACTGTGTTAAGTGAAGACGTAGGGGAGTTGCAAGGCTCAGTAGATGAGTTTGGGAGAGTGTGTAAGAAACGGAATCTAAAGGTGAATGTAGGGAAGAGTAATATGATGGTCTTCGAGAGATGTGAAGTCAGTGAATGTAAAGTGAGATTGGATGGGGAGGATATGGAGAATGTGAGTGTGTTTAAGTACCTGGGTAGTGTGATGAGTAAGGATGGAAGTTTAGTGGGTGAAGTGCTTGAAAGGGTGCAGCAGGGAAGAAAGGTTACTGGTTCCTTGAAAGCAGTGATAAGAAACATGGAAGTGAGCAAGGAAATGAAAAAGCTGCTACATGACAGTACAGTACTGTGATACCAATTCTAACGTATGAAAGTAACGCTTGGACCCTGTTGGAGGGACAGAAGTCAAGAGTGAGAGCTGTGGAAATGAGTTATTTGAGAGGAGAATGTGAAGTCACATGCAGAGACAGACTGACAAATGAGGAAGTGTAGGAGCGTTGTGGTGTGGATGTGGTAGGAAGCGTTAGGAGAAACACATTAAGGTGGTTTGGCCATGTGGAGAGGATGGAGAGTGAAAGACTGACGAGGAGAGTGAAAGACTGACGAGGAGAGTGTATGTGAGTGAGATGGAGGGGGGGAGAGGGAGGGGGAGGCCAAGGATGAGATGGAGGGATGGAGTGGAGAGGTATATGAGAGAGGGGGGTGTGAGCTGGGAGAAGGGCAGTGAAATGGCAGAGGACAGAGCGACATGGAGGCAATTTTGTTTGTGGCCACCCCTTACGGGATTAAGGCGTCTGGCGATAGATAGATAGACAGACCAGAAAACACTGCCAAATTAAGCACTGGTACTGTACAAATAAGTTAGGTATAGGTTGGAGGTGGGTATAGGTAGGGTCTGGGTGTGGTAGGGGAAAAGTGTCCATTATCCGAATGTTGCCACTTCCCGGACATGCCTTTGGCTCTATTATCTATCTATTGCCAGACGCCTCAATCCCGAACGGGGTGGCCACAAACAAATCGCCTCCATGTCACTCTGTCCCCTGCCATTTCACTACCATGCTCCCAACTCACACCCCCCTCTCTATTATGTCCAGATAAATGAGGGATTACTGTATAGCTATTGGTATTATTCTTGTTACAGCCCATAATCGATCTGCTTATTTTACGGGTCTTCTTTTGTTTGATTTCATCAGTGCAAATACCTTTTCTTCTATGACACTTCCATCAAAAATTAAGACGTAGTATTATTTAATACAGTAACCTATCGATTATCTAATGCCACATTAACTGACAAACATTATCATCTAAAAAGCAAAAATCTGGCAGAATTAATGCATTATCTGTTTTTCTACAGCAATAACTGACAGCGTGCCATGAGCGTGAAGATAACTCTACTTGGGGTTGTTTTTTTCCATCTTCATACAGTTATAAAGTACAGTATAGTATAGGGTTTTTATAGGGGTTATGCAACCCGTACAGGGGTTGGGGGGAGTAGTACAGCATTATCTGAAAAAATGCATTATTCGATATGGCTTTGGCTAAATTATGATGCATAACTGGGAGATTCCAGTACAGCCAGAATGAGACACATCATTTACTCTGGCCAATGTCTCGTTGCTTCAGGAATGTTAGGCTGAAAATTAAGGTAAAGTTCAAATGTGTTTAGGTCAGGACTGAACTGCTCAGGGTTCTATGTTATGTGGCATCTGGCTAGGCTAATGCCTCATACAGTACTGTATTAACTTATTTCTGGGGAGGGGGCCATGTCACAAAAACTGGTAATTTCAAACAGAAATATGGTGAAAAATTCAAATTAATCATATAAGAAAAAGAGAAAAAATACTAATTTATCACCAAGCTGGGTATGGGATGAAATGAGAAAAGTACCCTTACATAATCTAATAAACAGTTTGCCCTAAAAGAAACCAAACTTTTTAAACAGCACACAATCTAGCCGGCATAACGCGATTGCAATGGATGCGCTGTGTAGTAGCGACTCTGAGCTTTAGTCTAACGCTAATGACTAGCTGCATCACGCCACTTTACAAGTACTAAGTCATCGAGGTATGCTCACTTGAGTGAATGTGTTTTAAAGCAAATGGCAATTTGCTGCTGTTTCAAACTTGGAAAAACTTTTCTATCTATCTATCTATCTATCGCCAGACGCCATAATCCCGTAAGGGGTGGCCATTTGACTCTGAGTTATTTGTTTTACAGGGAGGGGCACTAACCCTCCACCAACCCACTTGTTGACACATAGGGAGCACGTATGGTTTGGTTATATGGTTACCACCCAGCGTTGTAGAGGAAAGAAAAGCAATAAGAAGTGACAGGAAAGATGGGAGAAATAGGAAGAGAGGAGGGCAGGCTCAGAAAGAGAATGATAAAGGCTAAGGAAGAAGTAGGCAGCACTACACCAAGTGAGTGGATGATGGTCGCCACCACCTACCACTTTTACTTTCTGAAAAATGTCACAATAATGAAATGTACGTGTACAGCTATGGTGTTGAAACAAAAAGGCAGTTGTTGCAGTTTGTTGGAACACAGTCACCACAACCAAGAAAACCAAATCTGAGTTGCTCAAAATGTGGTGTTGATCATCTTCGGGCATCATTCATCGAGTTTTTTCTACGTGGTCAGACAGTCAATGAGTTATACATGGATGTCCTAAAGCATCTGCAGGAAGCAGTATGAAGGAAGAGGCCTGAGGTGTGGACAACACAATCTCGGCAGTGCACCGTGACAATATACCTGCTCACACATCGCTCCTTATCCATGACTTTTTGGCAAAGCAAGAGAAGACTGGATTTAACCCCTGTGGACTTTTTTTTTTTTTTTCGCTATGTGTGTGTGTTCCCAAAGTTGAAATCCACCCTGAAAAGTCATCAATTTCAAAGGACAGAAGATTATTCACCAAGTGTACTAAACAAACATTCACACAAGTACATATGTACATGCCTCAATGACTACGTGACGTGGCGTGATATAGCCAGTGTTGGACTAAAGCTTTGTCACCACTACACATCACTCGTCACCGTCATGCTATGCCGGCTAACTGGTGCGCTATTTAAAATGTTCAATTTCTCTTTGGACAGACCTCGTATCCATCCATCCATCATCTAGGGAACTGGGGCTAGGTTGCTCATTCCAGACTTTTAAAGTGATGGAGATTAGCCTCACCCGTACGAGTGCCATTACTGTACATGAGCAATAAATCCAACTGCCCCTCAGATATAAACCCTTACAGGCTTAATCTGGTTGGAATGCCTTAACCCAACCGACCAACTGGAGTCATTTCATTACAAGGATACCACCCAATGTTCAAAATGAGATGATGGTTTATGCCTATATGAAAAAATCTGTGCAGTCACACAAGGCCAGCACTATATTAAGAATCTGAGAGTGGATGGTACGCACCCCAAGCAAAATAAGTCTCCTGGGGTTGCCCATGTTCAGCCCCAAAATTCAAATCGTATATTAAAACTGGATGAAAGAAATACTGTATTATGAGATTTAAAACCACTGTCAGCCTTCCTGGGCCTTTAATTCTACGTACATTTAAACTTTTCAAAACGCCCATTATAAGGCACAAGCTGACTCAATTTCCTCGCAAAATTAAACTCCAAATCACACCACTACATTCAAAAGCTAAAATAAATATGGATGTGAAGAATATTAGTGGATTTAAAACAGCATCACCCGCCTGGTTATGAGGCATCTTGGTCACCTGGGATTATACAACGCCGTATATCCTCCTTACAGCTAATAATTAACAGCTATATCAACAAACTATAACTCTTCACAATGGCACCAAACGCCTAAAAATACATATGCATCAGAATTATCAAACTACTGATGAGAACGACACTGTAAATAAAAAAAAAAATCTTCACTCACCTCCACCACCCCTCAGCTCCCATAATGCTCTAGTGACGTCACAGTTCCAAGCTAATACATTTACTTTCCATGAAAAAATTTTGGGTTGAGAATTTCGTGAATATATCAACAGTTTTTCAAACAACGATTTATGTACAAACTGAAAAAGGAGGTATATAAAGTATTTTTTTCTTACCATACATACAAGCTCCTTGAATTCTTTTTTTTCCTCTGTCTCTCTGAGGTAAACTTTAACTAGAGAATCTCTAAATCATTCGATTAATTTCAGTTAATTTTCATCTAATTTCCTTAGAAGTCAGATTGATTGATATATTTCTCGTTGTCAAGGTAAACAGAGTACATATACAACTTCCATTACTTGCAAGCAAGACTGAAGGAGTAAGAGGCGAGTTTTTGATTATTTTTTTTTCTAGTTCTGTGGCTGGAACTATCTTTATATAGTAACCTTTAATACTATGTAAGATCGGTCTTTCGACTGAACTGGGAAATTTGATGGGCTGAGAAGGATTGATGAGGCTGGGGGGTTATCCTTTACCATATTCTGTCAAAAGTTACTCCTTACGGGCCAACTGCTCTTCTGTAGAAATTTAAAATTTCCAAGGAATTCTGAATGAAGCTAGATTTATTCATATCTATTTTGGCACTTTAGCCTTGTTATGACTGCATTGATTATTTAGTGGTCTGTCATTAATGTGTCCATTGTGTTATAGGACTGAATGATTTTGTGGCTCACTAGAGATGAGGCCCAAAATATCACCCTTGGTGAAATACCCGGCACTTGTGCTTAATTAGTAACATTCCTTTAACACTGCAAGTATAAATGCAATATTAGGCTTTACGAAGTCTCCTATGTCTCAAGAGGATAACGTATTAAACATAAAAAAATCTTTAAGACACAGGTGTTACAGTCTCTTTCGTCAGATTCACAAATGTAGATTATGTCCCTACCAATTTAAAATAGTTTGTCCTCAATATGCTGTTTTCTTTGGAAGCAGCATTAGAGTACGAAAAGTTAAAATGGGCAACTAATATATTTTGAGCCAAATTTTGTTGGATGTTGTTATATATGAGACTATTTATGAATATCTGATACATATACATGGATCATTGACCAGTATATTATTTGAGAGGGAGAGGGAGAGAGAGACTGAAAAAAAAAGATACAGGCAGCTAAGGAATGGAAAGGGAAGTAGAATGAGAACAGATGGAAAAAAGGAGGAAAAAGGGAAGATAGGAAGGAAGGAAAAGAAAAAAATGAAGGGAGGGAGAGAGGAAAGAAGGAAGGGGGAGGAAGGGAGGGAGGATGGAATTAATGAAGGAAGGAAAGGAAGGATGGAAGAAGTGAGGGAGGGAGGAAGGATGGAGAGAAGGAAGATAAGATGGAGGGAAGGATAGAGAGAAGAAAGGATGGATAGGAGAATGGAAGGAACGAAGGAAAGGAAGGAAGAAAGAAATAGGAGAAAGAGGAATTACGAAGACTCACAAAAAGAGAGGTGAAGAGGAAGAAAGTAGGTAGGAAGAAGGTATAGGTAGGTAGGTAGGCAGCTGGTAGGAAGGAAGGGAGGTAGGTAGGTTGGTAGGAAGGAAGGAAGTAGGTAGGTAGGTAGGTGGATCAGTAGGTAGGTTATGAGGGAAGGAGGGAGAGTGTGATGGAGGAACCGAGGTATGTAGGTAGGTAGGTCGCAGGATAGGTAGGTAGGTGGGGGCAACCATCATCCACTCACTTGATGTAGTGCTGCCTACTTCTTCCTTAGCCTTATCATTCTTTTTCTGTGCCTACCCTCCTCTTTTCCTTTTTCTCCCATCTTTCCTGTCACTTCTTATTGCTTTTCTTTCCTTTACAGGTGGCTTTACATTGAGTGGTTTCCAGTAAGCCAAGAAACCATTTACAACGCTGGGTGGTAACCATATAGCCAAACCATACGTGCTCCCTACGTGTCAACAAGTGGGTTGGTGGAGGGTTAGTGCCCCTCCCCGTAAAATGAATAACTCAGTCAAATGGCCACCCCTTATGGGATTATGGCGTCTGGCAATAGATAGATAGATGGTTGGGTAGGTAGGTAGGTAGGTAGGCAGGTAAGATAGGATGTATATATGCACGTTTGTAAGTAGGTTCATTGTTATGTAGGTAGACTTGTAGATTAAGCAGTAGGTGGGTTGTTAGGTAAGTAGGTAGGTTAGTGTATGGTGAGGCAGGTGTGCATACAGGTAGGTAGGTGGACAGATAGGTAGGTAAGTAAGTAGGTAGGATGGTAGTTTAATATATAGGAAATTGAATAGGTAAGTATGATGTATATAGGCTGGCAGGTAGGTATGTAGGTAGGTAAGAAGGTAGGTAGGTAGGCAAGTAGGTAGGCAGGTAAGAAGGTAGGTAGATAATTTGAGGACTGGTAGATAGGTAAGTATGCAGAAAGGTGGAGATCTAGATTGGTAGGTAGGTCTAGGTAAGTAGGTGGAAAGGGTGGGGGGGGGGTGAAGGGAAGTATGGGGAGATATAGGTAGGTAGGAAGATAGGTAGGTAGGTAGGAAGATAGATAGGTGGGTAGGTAGGTAGGTAGGAAGATAGGTAGGTGGGTAGGTAAGTTGGTATATAGGTAGGTAGGTAGGTAAGTAGAGGATAGTTAAATAGATAGATAGTTAAGTAGACAGGTAGGTAGGTAGGCAGATTGATAGGTAGGCAGGAAGGTCTCTAGGTCAGGTAGGTGGGTCTCAGGGTAGGTAGGCACGTCAGTCGAGAGGTAGGTGGGTAGATAGGTAGGTAAACAGGTAGGTAAGTAGGTGGGTTGTTAGGTAGGTAAGAAAATCAGTCGGTAGGGACGTGGGTAGGTGGGTAGATAGGCAGGTGTGTAGGTACGTAGTTAGATCACTAAGTAGGTAGGTACTGTAGGTAGGCAGTCAGTAAGAAGGTGAGTATAGGTAGGTAGGTCTGTATGTAGGTAGGGAAGTAAGTAGGTAGGGAAATAGGTAGGTATGAGTAGGTAGGTACATATGTAGGCAGTAGGTAGGGAAGTAGGTAGGTAGGTATATATGTAGGTAGGTAGGTAGGTAGGTAAAAATGGCGCTGAGAAGGTAAGTTAGTCACGAATATTTGTAGCTCCGAATCCGTTGAAATTCAAAATCAAAGTTGATATTTTTTTTAAAACTCAAAATTACCCCTACAGTAACCCCCAGAAGTTATAAAAAAAAAAAAAATCCAGAACGCTCAAAAAGACGTAAAATAAAAAAATAAAAATAAAAAAAGTACAGCACAAAACTAACCTGGAATAGTGTATATGCTTGAAACGCTAGGGTTCAGTTCGGCGTCCCCTCTTCGGCGTTTGTTTACATTTTGAGGGGCGGCGGCAAAATAGGGCCAGGTCCAATACTTCTTTTATGGACTTTGCTCATGCCACTGCAACACCCCCCTCCCCCTACATCCTATTTGGGAGAGAGCGTGGCCAATTGGTTAGGGAAATACTCTTCTGCCTGAAAGGACGCGAGTTTGAACCCACGTTGGAAAAGGGAACAGTATGTCGTTAAAAACCTTCATGATCTTTTAGGAGACCCACTGACCTTTCATAAATGTAGCCTTGCTAATACCATCGCAGCAGTTCCGAATGAGACGGTCCTAATATGTATTCAGTATGGACAGTGGGTGTCAGTGCTGAAGTGGTGACATGTGATACACAAATGCGTGATACACAAATGTACTGTTAGGCCTTAGGAAACATGCTATCACATCTAGGCCCAGCACTGTACAATATACAGGGTGTCCATAAAGTCTCTTTACAAAGGGATTCATTTAACAGTACCTTAAGTCAACATCTTTCATCAATAGGGTACCTGAAATACACAAATGCAATGTGATTAAAAACTTTGATAACCACTGAGTACATAGAACAAACCTGATTAAGATATCTCATCAATTGCCTTTGTAATACATTTTTTATTGTAAAGAGACTTTATGGACACCCTGTATAAATGAATGAATGAATGAGGGAATGAATGAATGCATATAAATAGAAAAATAAAGATAAATATTAATTCTTTCATCGTCCGTTCATCCATTCATACAGTCATTCATGATAAACAAACTTATGCCCAAGACTGTTATTTGTTTTTGTGAGTGAAATGGAGCAAGCTTACTATAGCTGCATCTCTCTCTCTCTCTCTCTCTCTCTCTCTCTCTCTCTCTCGTGTTGCAATCACTGTCTTTCTGAGCCCTTTATACCTTCCTTCACCAATACCACACACATGCAGCACCCGTCTGCCTACACAACCTCGCCTTCCTCTGTCTAGATCTCCATTGGAAAAGTTCGCCTATACGCTGGCTTTCATGTATGCAGCTCGTCTTCTCTAGAAATGTCTCCCTAAAAATTATCTTTGCCTATGATCTCCAGTCTTTTAAATTCGATGTGTCAAAGCGTCCTGAAACGAACGGAACTCGGATATGACATTTCTGCCTTATATTTGGAAGTAAGAATTTGAGTTAGACTGTTCAGTTTCGTAAAAAAAAAAAAAATAGGCCGAGTGACTGGGTTAAGCCACTTCAGCTAGAATAAATTTGTAAGGACATATCCGGTGAGTGTTGGAGTCCTTTCCTCATAATAATGCATCTCAGGGAAGAGTGAGGCTGGTCACCCTCTCCTTAAATGTCAGGACTGGAACGAAGAAGAACTGAATGACCGATGATGGATGCAAAGAAATAATTATATGAATGAATAATGGATGAGCGTCTTCCTCATCTGTTTGTATTCTCCAGGCTGTACAAGTGTGCGTGTCACCCTGAGAGAAATATGGATGTGAGGGGCTGGAGGGAGCACTTCATATATCTCTCTCCCTCCGGCCTGTCACTCTCCTCCACCCAGCCATAAGATTGGCCTGTCTGTGTTTGTTGGTACTGATGCTTTACTGTAGCTGGTTTGTTTAGTGACGGAGACGAGCCACTCCTACAAATTGAGTATTATCTCGTGGTTGTATGAAACTTAATGAACCATAGTTGTGCGGTAGAAATGAGTCTCCCTGGTTAGTACGATCTGTCTTCACGTGATGGAACTGGACCTCTTCCACCACTTAAATACTTATCCGTGGATAAGTGGATTCTGAAAAGCCTTATTTATGTGGTGGGAATGAGTCCCTTTGATCGCTAAAGTCAGTTTGTTTATGATTAATGGGACTGGACTACACACACAGTCTGAATGCTAACTCGTGGTTGCGTGAAATGCGATAAACCTTAGTTATATGGTAGGAAGGAGTCTCATTACTACAATCTGTCTTCTTTTACCCTATGTAACTCAAACCATTCTCATAACTTGAACACTAACTCATGATCATTGTTTTTACCAGATGTAACGCAAATTTCAAACAGTCGTGGCTGCATAACGTTCGATGATCCTTGAGATTCGTCTTTACTGATCTATATCGACCACTCCAGACTGGCTGTGATGGGTCTGGCGAGATAGTTCGACTGGAATTAGACTGTCCCAGTGCTTGAGTAATATTGGTCTCAAGTTTTTGCTCACGGCGGCAAAGTCAGTCGACCAGAACTGCCAGGAGAGTGCCGCGGCCGTAGATAAACCTACCCCTGAGATGGTGGACGTAGTGAAAAAGTAAATAATTAAAAGAGAATCGAATTTCACACACGTGAGGGCAGTAATGATTCGTGACGGTGATACAGGACGGATATGTCTAAAATTAATAAACACAGGCGTAAAGTGGAAACAAGTCAAATATTTAGGCATAAGTTAAGGAAATAATTAGGTTTGGAGAGAAGCACAAAATTATGGTTATATATGGAGTACTGTAAGAAAAAAATTGCACATAAAAGAATTTTACATCTAGGTCAAGCTAGAGTGAAAAGAGTAGAGTGAGGTCAACTTTACCCCAGCATGTTGATGTGGTGGTGTGATGTAGGGTGGTGCTGTGGTGTGATTGGTTGTCTGGTATGATGTAGGGTGGTGTTGTGGTATACTCTAACTTGGCTTAAAATTGCCGTCTCTCCATCTTGAATGCAGAGTTGTAAGAATAGCCAAACACCAGAATAAGATGCTAGTCACGAAGAAGTGCTGTGGAAAGGATGTAAAGGCGTTGCACTTTTTTTTTTTTTTTTTTGGCCACAGCTCCGTGAAATAAGCCACAAAAGGACCAAAACCTAAGTCAAGGTGAAAGAATTATATTTGTGGTGGAGCGGCCACTCATTCGGACGGACAGTATATAGTAAAACAGCATCCAAGGTCTGTATTCCCGTCGGTTACGAAAGCTCCCTAACACCTCTTCCTTAGCGATTTATTGTGGTTATTGCACCTTACTTTCCTTTGCTGTGTTGTATAAATTCCTGTCGGTTAAGAAGGCACCCTAACACCTCTTCTTTAGCGATTTATTTTGTTTATTACCCCTTACTTTCCTTTTCTGTGTTGTATAAATCCTTCCAGCGGTAGTATACTCTGCATATATAACGTACAGAAGGATATTAACCAGCCATATCCAAAAATAAATCGCTTAGGAAGAGGTGTTAGGGAGAATACCACCTCACCCATCCTTCCTCAACCCGCCAGTGCTGAAGAGGGTCGCCTTCACGTGGTGGCACCAATATAACCAAGCGGCTCCACCGCCCGGTTATGCAGACGTCTCTCAGCTCCCTCTCTATCCCCGAGGGTGGTGGACTGCCGGAGAAGGGGAATTTCAGTCTGAAGTCCACTGGGTTCACGATTCAGATGAACGGAGGGCTGCAACAACAACAAAAACAAATACCAAACATGGCAGCAACAACTAGAACAACAACAAACACAACAACAAGTCTCAGCAATATCAACAATAAACGATAACAACAATAGTAACTACTACTACCACTACTTCTATTACTACTACTGCAACTACTCGTACTACTACTACTACTACTACTGCTGCTACTATTACTAC
>JAGKTI010005378.1:26919-45322 GCA_018397915.1 Birgus latro | reverse complement strand
TTGTTATTTGGGAGACATGTTATGTGCCGGACGTGGGGCTGGAGTTAGCTCGGTTGCTAGAGTGAGAAGTGGTTGGAAGAAGTTCAGGGAGCTGTTGCCTCTCCTGACATTGAGAGGACTCTCCTTACGTGCTAAGGGGTCTTTGTATGCAGCATGTGTTAGGAGTGTGATGCTGTATGGTAGTGAGACCTGGGCAGTAAAGGAAGAAGATATTCGCAGGTTTAAACGTACAGAAATGACAATGATTAGGTGGATGTGCAGTGCGTCCCTGCGTGCAAGGCCTGGGGGGGCTGGGCTTACGATAGAAGAGTTGAGAGGTAGGATGGGACTGGAGTGTATTGGTGTTGTGATGAGGAGAGGTAGGCTGAGGTGGTTTGGACATGTGGAGAGGATGGAGGATGATAATTGGGTACAGAGGGTGAGAGGTGTTAATATTGGGGGAGGGGTTGGGAGGGGTAGACCGAGAAAGTCATGGGGTGAGGTCATTAAATGTGACTTAAGGGTTAAGGGACTGAATAGGGAGGCTGCCAGAGATCGAGCAGCATGGAGAGCTGCCATTAGGTGACCAAGGCCGACACATGCAAGCATGTTGGAGCCTTCAAAAACGAACAAACTGTATATGGTACACATAGTGAGCACTGATCTCAACCTTGACAGGTACAACTTAGGACAGTATAAAAGACATGGGATTCCCCTAGTTTTATTAGGTCAGAACAAATCAACTAGAGGTACCACATACCTCTGCTCCAAGAGCACATCCATCACTATGGGGTCCAATACCACACATTTCAAAGCCTCGTACATTTGTAGGTCCGCCCAGGGTGAAGCGGTCCGTGATACAGTGAGTCTTGTTATTACGCAGTGGCAAAAGATGACCTGCCAGTAGGCTGCCTTGTATCACCTGTAAATATATACACAGCCAACAGTGTGAATGATACCCTGCTTGTAGCTAACATTTTCAAAGTGGTTTCATAGGAGTTCAAAGGGTTGGTGCAAAGAGTTTCAAAACGGTAGAGATAAGTTTCAAAGCAGTGGATGTTAATGCCAGTGGGATGGAGCCAAGATGCCTAAAAGCATTAACAGAATCAGAGGAGACTGTTACTGTGACCTCAGACTCATCTGCATATGAACCCAGTGAAGTGCAGGCTAAAGCTGCTGTTCACCTACAGTCTACAGTCTTCCTTTTAGGGGATTACAGTTTTCCTTTTAGGGGACAGGGTGGGACTTGAGCATCATTTGTACACTCAAGTATACCAGTGCCACCATATACTGTACTTTTCCACTGTCCCCATGTATGCAGCTGTGAATTTCAGTTACAAAAAAGCAGCAGCAGGGATAAGAATTAGATGGAATGAGCAGTGCTATGCTTTTTTCACCTAAAGTTTACACAGATTTTCATCCTTTTGCAGCTTATTTTTTGATACCCAATGGCAGAAAAAGATACTACTATGGCTCTACATTCTTTTCTTTTCCCTATCATTTCATCATGAGCAGCATCTCATTCTAGTGTTAGTCTCTTGTTACTACTCAGCACTGAAGATGTAGGTATGGTAATTTTAGGCCACATATGAGCTGCTGCCACTGTCCTCTTTTTTTTTTTCCTTCAATCCTCTCCTCTTCTGTCTTTCTTTCCTTCATTCTTTCCTTGTCTTTCTGCCTACGAGTGACTTTACACTCTCTCTTCTGTCTTCTTGTCTTCATTCTTTCCTCATCCTTCTGCCTGTGGGTGATTCTACAGTGAGTGACAAGCCAAATGGTTTCCTGTACACCAGGAAACCACTTACTATGCTGGGTGGTAACCATATAACCAAATTATGGCACCTGGTGGTTCAGTGGGTAATTGAGGTGCTCTCAGTCAGACTGACACAGTGAAGGTTTATATCCTCGGGGCGATTGGGGTTTATTGCTCAAGTAATGCCATTCAGGGATGAGTGAGGCTGGTCACTCTCATCTTAAATGTCAGGACCGACTTCCCTAGCCCCCGGGCTCCTACGCTCCTCTGTGGGGCGACATAGGATTGGATAATGTCTATCTATCTATCTATTGCCAGACGCCTCAATCCTGAACGGGGTGGCCACAAACAAATCACCTCCATGTCACTCTGTCCCCTGCCATTTCACTACCACGCTCCCAACTCACACCCCCCTCTCTCATATACCTCTCCACTCCGTCCCTCCATCTCATCCTCGGCCTCCCCCTCCCTCTTGCCCCCTCCACCTCACTCACATACACTCTCCTCGTCAATCTTTCACTCTCCATCCTCTCCACATGCCCAAACCACCTTAATGTGTTTCTCCTAACGCTTCCCATCACGTCCTCAACCACACCACAACGCTCCTTCACTTCCTCATTTGTTAGTCTGTCTCTCCATGTGACTCCACATGCTCCTCTCAAATAACTCATTTCCACTGCTCTCACTCTTGACTTCTGTCCTTCCAACAGGGTCCAAGCTTCACTTCCATATGTCAGAGTTGGTATCACAATACTGTCATGTAACAACTTTTTCACTTCCATGCTCACCTCCCTGTTTCTTATCACTGCTTTCAACGAACCAGCAACCTTCCTTCCCTGCTGTACCCTTTCGAGCACTTCACCCTCCAGACTACCATCCTTACTCATCACACTGCCCAAGTACTTAAATTCACTCACATTCTCCATTTCCTTCCCATCCCATCTCACTGTACACTCACTGGCTTCACTTCTCTCGAAGACCATCACTTTACTCTTCCCCACATTCACCTTTAGATTCCGTTTCTTACACACTCTCCCAAACTCATCTACCAAGCCTTGCAGCTCCCCTTCGTCTTCACTCAACAACACAGTATCATCTGCAAACAACAGTACAGGTAGTTTCCAAACACTGCCCTCTCTCACTAGGGCCGCTCCAACATCCACTGCCCGACCTTGTATCTCTTTTATAACCCCATCCATATACAGATTGAACAACCATGGAGACATGACACATCCTTGTTTCAATCCAACCTTCAAATGGAAAGATTCACTCAGTTTGCCATCCACACGCACTGCAGCCTTAGCACCCTCATACATACTCTTCACTGCCTTCAACAACTTCCCATCCACTCCATATATTCTTAATACCTTCCACAAACCTTGTCTATCCACCCTGTCATATGCTTTCTCCAGATCCATGAAGGCTGCATACAACTTCTTGCCCTTCTCTAGAAACTTTTCCACTACGGATCTAAGAATGAATATCTGGTCTACACAACCTCTTCCCTTCCTAAAACCTCCTTGTTCTTCTCCAACTAATTCCTCAGTAATTTCCCNGCTTCACTTCCATATGTCAGAGTTGGTATCACAATACTGTCATGTAACAACTTTTTCACTTCCATGCTCACCTCCCTGTTTCTTATCACTGCTTTCAACGAACCAGCAACCTTCCTTCCCTGCTGTACCCTTTCGAGCACTTCACCCTCCAGACTACCATCCTTACTCATCACACTGCCCAAGTACTTAAATTCACTCACATTCTCCATTTCCTTCCCATCCAATCTCACTGTACACTCACTGGCTTCACTTCTCTCGAAGACCATCACTTTACTCTTCCCCACATTCACCTTTAGATTCCGTTTCTTACACACTCTCCCAAACTCATCTACCAAGCCTTGCAGCTCCCCTTCGTCTTCACTCAACAACACAGTATCATCTGCAAACAACAGTACAGGGAGTTTCCAAACACTGCCCTCTCTCACTAGGGCCGCTCCAACATCCACTGCCCGACCTTGTATCTCTTTTATAACCCCATCCATATACAGATTGAACAACCATGGAGACATGACACATCCTTGTTTCAATCCAACCTTCAAATGGAAAGATTCACTCAGTTTGCCATCCACACGCACTGCAGCCTTAGCACCCTCATACATACTCTTCACTGCCTTCAACAACTTCCCATCCACTCCATATATTCTTAATACCTTCCACAAACCTTGTCTATCCACCCTGTCATATGCTTTCTCCAGATCCATGAAGGCTGCATACAACTTCTTGCCCTTCTCTAGAAACTTTTCCACTACGGATCTAAGAATGAATATCTGGTCTACACAACCTCTTCCCTTCCTAAAACCTCCTTGTTCTTCTCCAACTAATTCCTCAGTAATTTCCCTAACTCTGTCAATAAGTATCCTACCATATATTTTTCCTATTACACTGAGAAGGCAAATGCCCCTATGATTACCACACACTGCTTTTTCCCCTTTTCCTTTGTACAGAGGAATAATTATACCTGACTTCCAATCCTCCGGGACTCTACCCTCCTCCCAAGCCAATCTGCACACCTTCCACATCCATTCTATTACTATCTCTCCCCCATGCTTCAGCATTTCACCACACACTCCATCAATTCCTGGGGCTTTCCCCATTTTAACTTTCTTCATTGCTTCCACCACTTCCATCCTGGTGATTTCTTCCTCTCTTCTCACAACCCTCCTTCTCCCTGCCATTCCCCAGCCACTTATACTTGCATTACTTTCATTCTCTATGTTCAACAGTTCATTGAAGTGTTCTCTCCATCTGTTTACTTTTTCTCCCTTCTCCACTAGTAATCTACCATTTTTATCTTTCACACCCCCACTGCCTTCGTTGGCACCCTGTCTAGCTCTCTTTACCTCCTTCCAGAACATTTTCTTACATTCCCTCCACTTTGCACTCAAATTCCTTCCAAATTCCTCATCCACTCTCTTCTTACTCTCTCTTACTAATCTTTTCACCTCTCTCCTCCTCGCTACATATAACTCTCTCGTCCATCTCTCAGCTTCTTTGTTGCCCCTGTTTC
Source organism: Birgus latro (assembly GCA_018397915.1). Classification (NCBI taxonomy): domain Eukaryota; kingdom Metazoa; phylum Arthropoda; class Malacostraca; order Decapoda; family Coenobitidae; genus Birgus; species Birgus latro. Next base: position 40,527 of record JAGKTI010005378.1, on the reverse strand, counting down.
TCATCCACTCATTATATGCTTTCTTCTTTTGTGCCACAGACTCTCTCACCTCTTCGGTCCACCATGCTGTTCCCTGAACCCCCTTTCGTCTCCTCTTCACCCCACACACCACCTCACATGCTGCACAGATTTCTTCTGGATAATGGATGATGAATTAATGATTTTCTTATTAATGCAAGGAAGAAGGAACCAAAGGCCAGGAGCCTGTAAACCATTCCTTCCAAGAAAAAAAAAAAACAATACAAAAGACAGCCAAATTCAAGATCTGTTCCTTTTGAGATGCCTGGACACACTGCATTTAAAACACTGGAGATCATAGGAAGTAGGAAATAAAGACAGAGGGAGACAGTTCCAGAGCTGACCTATTGTATAAATGAAGGACTCGGAGTAACGGTTAACTCTTGCATTAGAAAGTTGGACAGAAAAAGGATGAGAGTTTGTTGCTAGACAAGTGCTATGCACCCATCGTAGAGGTGGAGGGATGCAAGCAGACAGATCAGAGAAGCAGTGACCATTGAAGTAGTAAGAGAATAAAGATGCAACAGTGTGACAAAGAGACAGAGGTTGAAGGGAGCCAGTAAGAGGAGGAAAGTTAATGAGATGAAAAGCCTTTGACTCCACCCTATTGAGAAGAGCTGTATGTTGGAAGCCTCCCCATACATGAGAGTTGTACTCTATACAGGGGTGAATAAAACCCATGTATAAAGTCAACAACTGCGCAGAGGTAAAGAAGGTACAGAGTTGGCTTAGCACACCTAATCTCTTGGAAGCAGATTTTACAAGAGATGTAATATGATCTTTCCGAGATAAATCCAGAGAGAATGAAACCCCAAGTACAGTAATCCCTTATTTATCCGGACATAACAGAGCCAGAGGCACGTCCGGGTAGTGGCAACATTCGGATAATAAACACTATTCCCCTATCACAACCAGACCCAACCTATACCCACCTCCAACCTATACCTAACTTATTTGTACAGTACCTATGCTTAATTTGGCAGTGTTTTCTGGTTATTCAGGCATATTTAGACGTCAAAACACACATTGGAATATCCAAAGTAATGCTAAACACCAAGAAAACCATGCAGAAAAAACACTGAAAACCAAAAAACACCCTACATATACACCACTGTATATACAGTACCCCTCCTAATTTTGGCACTGTTTTCAGATCAATCTGCCACATTTAGACATCAAAACACACATAAGAATATCCAAAATAATGTTAAACCAAGAAAACCAAGAAAAAAAAACACTGAAAACCAAAAAACACCCTAACTATACACCACCGTATGTACAGTACCCCTCCTAATTTTGGCACTGTTTTTAGGTCAGTCTGCCACTGTATATACAGTACCCCTCCTAATTTTGGCAATGTTTTCAGATCAATCTGCCACATTTAGACATCAAAACACACATAGGAATATCCAAAGTAATGTTAAACACCAAGAAAACCAAGAAAAAAAACACTGAAAACCCCAAAATGCCCTAACTATACACCACTGTATGTACAGTCCCCCTCCTAATTTTGGCACTGTTTTTAGGTCAGTCTGCCACATTTAGACATAATACCACACACAGAAATAGCCAAAGTAATGCTAAACACCCAGAAAACCATAAAAAAAAAAAAACCCTACCTATTCACGACTGTATGTACAGTACCCCTCCTAATTTTGGAACTGTTTTCTGGTCAATCTGCCATATTTAGACATCAAAACAAACATAGGAATATCCAAAGTAATGATAAACACCAAGAAAAGCATGAAAAAAAAACACTGAAAACTAAAAATAACCCGACTTATACACAACTGTATGTGCAGTACCCCTACTAATTTTGGCACTGTTCTCACGTCAATCTGCCATATTTGGACATCAAAACACAAATGATTATTCATATTAATGCTAAACATCATGAAAACAATGCATAAACAACAAAAGTCCACAAAAAAACTGATGACAGTTTGAAAAATCTGTTGTCTGTGATAAGTGATTGCTCCTGGGGCTCAAAAAAAAATTCCATGGTCAAATATGCCACCGTAAATTAGTTATATTGGTGTAAATCCACGCTGGTAGGTGGTGGCGACCATCATCCACTCACTTGATGTAGTGCTGCCTACTTCTTCCTTAGCCTTTATCATTCTTTTTCTGTGCCTGCCCTCCTTTCTTCCTATTTCTCCTATATTTCCTGTCACTTCTTACTGCTTTTCTTTCCTTTACAGGTGGCATTACATTGAGTGACAAGCCAAATGGTTTCCTGTAAGCCAAGAAACCATTTACAACGCTGGGTGGTAACCATATAACCAAACCATACGTGCTCCCTACGTGTCAAAAAGTGGGTTGGTGGAGGGTTAGTGCCCCTCCCCGTAAAAAAAAATAACTCAAAGTCAAATGGCCACCCCTTACGGGATTATGGTGTCTGGCAATAGATAGGTGTAAATCACATACCATCATCTTCGATGGTGTTTATACTACAAGACAGGCTAATAAACACACATAAAACTGACAAGTAAGAGTATGAAATTCAAGCAGGAATAATTGTTCAAGAGTAAAACTTACCGTCATATAACGTCCCGCCATCCTATCTCAAAATTTTGCCAGCATCTTCCAAGACTTAGGCATATGTATGGATGTAGAATTTCATGAGCTTTCTCGTGGTCATCATGGAATTTTCATACAACCAATAGTAGTCGAATAAATAGCAAAAAGCTCTGAAAACTCACAAGCCAATGCTAACACCATGGAAAGGGTGAGGACTGAGGGAGTGAGGGGGACACCAGGAGGGTATGGAGAAGGGAAGGGGAGGGGGAGAGGCGAGGATGTGGGCAGGGTTCTCCCCCTTCTGTCAACAGGCAGACAGGTGCTTTTGCCATACATTTACTCGTGGCTTGCAGTCTGTCAGATGCCAAGTGGCCATGTGGAAACACAACACATCGTGAACAGGGGACTTTCGACCTTCGATAGAGACGCGGATGGCAGCTGTCACCGAACATGTACCTGTAGCTTATGGACTATGTTCGATGGAGGTGGCAGTTGGGAAAAACTTAGCCTCCATGGCTGCGCAATACTGTATTAGACATTCGGTGGGGAATGGGCACAGATGTTTTGATACCGCTTGCGGATTACAGTCGTACTACTCAGGTGCTGGAGGCTCACTGGGAGTGATAGGAGGAGCACACGATTTTGACCATTCAGTACAGGGTCAGACGGACATTTTAGCTCTGGTTGTGGGTCACAGACTACTTCCCGCTCATGGCTCGAGCCCAGCAACCACGATACTGAATGTTTGGACATGTCAGCTGGCCGGCCGAAGTTTTCCGGCACTTTTACGTCCGGATAATAGCAAGTAAATTCAGATAATGGTTTAATAGAGCCAAGGCCCAGCATCCGGATACTGAACACATTCGAATAATGAACATCTGGATAATTGAGGGATCACTGTATGTTTAAGGATGATGCAGGGTTAAGCTGGATATTATTAAACATTAGTGGGTACTCGTGTGAAAGATTTTGTTGAGTTGATAGGTGTAAGAACTGTGTCTTTGATACATTAAAAACAACAAGATTATTTTTATTCCAGTCAAAGATACGAGCCACGTCAGACATAAGGTGTGCCATAGCCTCATCCCTTCTTTGTTGAAGTAACTGCTGAGATGGACACTGCGAGAAAAAATGGAAAGGTGAAGGGTGGAATCATCAGCGTACGAGTGGAAAGGATTAGATGTACAGCTTAAAGGGTCATTGATGAATAAAAGTAAGAGAGTTGGTGATAGGACATAGCCCTAAGGAACACCACTGTTGGTAGATCTAGGAGAAGAACGATGGCCATCTACAACAGCAGCTACAGAATGACCAGAAAGGAACCTATAGATGAAGGCACAGATAGAAGGGCACAAACCGTAAGAAGGCAGTTTGAAAATTAATGTTTTACGCCAGACTTGATATCCACAGATAGAAGGGCAGAAACCGTAAGAAGGCAGTTTGAAAATTAATGTTTTACGCCAGACTTGATTGAAAACCTTTGAGATGTCAAGTGCAATGGCAAATGCTTTTGCCAAAGTCCCTAAAGGAGGATGATCAGGAGTCTGAAAGGTAGGTTAGAAGATCACTAGTGGAGCGTCCCTGATGGAACCCATACTGACGATCAGAAAGAAGGTTATGATAGGAAAGATGCTTTAAAATTTTTCTGTTAAGAATAGACTCAAAAACTTTTGAGACACAGGATGTTAAAGCAATCGGGCGATAGTTAGAGGGTTGGGAATGGTCACCCTTCTTTGGGACTGGCTGAATGAGAGCAAACTTCCAGCAAGAAGGAAAGGTACAAGTTGACAGACAAAGACGAAAGAGTTTACCTAGGCAGGGTGTACACACTAAAGCACAGTTCTTGAGAACGACAGGAGGGACTCCATCAGGCCCAATAGGCCTTGTCAATACTGAGGCCAATGATGGCAGAAAATACATCAACAGACAAAATTTTAATGTCAGCCATGAGGAAGTCAGAGAGGGGAAGCGATGGAGGAACAGCACCAGAATTGTCTAAGGAAGAATTGGAGGAGAAAGTCTGAGCGAAGAGATCTGCTTTATCATTAGAAGATATAGCTACAGAGCCATCAGAGTAGAAAAGAGGAGGGAAGGATGATGAGGTCAAGTTGTTAGAAATGTTCTTGGCAAGATTCCAGAAGGGGCGGGAAGAATTCGCTTGGAGAGCTGAGAGCATTTTGTACGGATGAAATTATTTTTAGCAGAGCGAAGAATAGACTTACCACGATTCCGGGCAGAAACAGGAAAAAAAAGATGTGATTCAGGGGTGGGCTGGCTCTGGTACCATTTATAGGCTCTCTCCTTGTTGTGAACAGCATCGGAAAAAAAGTGATTAAGCCAAGGTTTCTTGCATTAGTCAAAGGATATGAGAAGGGAATGTATGCTTCCATGCCCGAGAGAATAACTTCCGTAAGGCGCAAGGCACACTTGGATGGCTCCCGGCCAAGGAGGCATTAATCATTCCAGGGAAAATCAAAGAAGTACTGCCTGAGGGCCTCCCAGTCAGCAGCTCCAAAGTGCCACAACCGAAGTTTCTTTGGGGGGTCCAGAGGCTGTACAGGAGCTATAGGACAAGTTAAGCTAATACGGTTGTGATCAGAGGAGCTCAACGGAGAGGAAAGATTAACAGTGTCAGCACAAGGATTAGTTGTAAGGAAGAGGTCAAGTATGTTGGAGCTCTCTCCAAGGCAGTCAAGGATAGGGGTAGGGTGCTGCACAAGCTGCACTAGGTCATTAACCCCTACACACCGGGGGTTTTCCGATGTCGCACGCTCCTCCCTATGGGGGATTTCATGATTTTGGAAAAAATACCCTTACTTCAAACCATAATGTCAGAAAAGGCAAACCACACTCACCAGCCTCACGATGCGAACTCCCCGGGCCCCCGGCTGCATATCGCAGGACCCTTCCAGTGACGTCATCACTCGTGACTTGTTAGTGCATATTGCTGTTAGTGTGTGTGCGCGTGAACACACACTAACAGCAATATGCACTAACACTCTCATCCTCTCTTCTTAATTTGACAAAAGATTCCAAGGACAAAGCTGGATGGTCTATTTGCGTCTGACACACACTATGTATCCAATACGCACTATGCATCCAGTACATACACTTTTGTTTAATTACTATCAAGACCCAGTCTGTGGCCACATACAGATATGTGATGTCTCTTAAAGTATTATAAACTTTCTAGTCTCGACTGACTGCTGCACGCAGCTGCTCGGTCGAGGCACCTTTCTTGGTGAGACAATTGGCCCGTTGTTGTGATGTATCCACCCAAAATACTTCATCAATCTCTCCTCGCTCCAACATGTCTTGTAATACAGCAACGTCAATGTGCAATCTCCTGTCTTCTACGCTCCTACAGGAGTAATGGGCATCCACCAGACTCTTGTTGTCGATGAAACACTTTATTTTGATCCTTCCACATCCAGAAACCTCACGCAATATGTTGGCGAGATATACAGCAGTCTCAGCACATTCAAGCAGCGCCAAAGCCTCAGCAGATAAGGTAGATTTGACGACCCTCCTGATCTTTCTTGTCTGCCAGAATATAGGACATCTTGCCTCACTAGCATCTCGTAGGAAGATCACAGAACTTCCCTGAGATCCATTGCCTACAAAGTTGGCAAATGAGGCATCCGAAAAGCACTCCATGTGACAGTCCTCAATTGGCCCCATTCTTGGAATGTATAGCTTCATGTTGTCAGTCTTCACTCTTGAGATCACTTTATTGAGTGTAAGCAAATCCACTACGGTAGCTCGGTTGCTAGTCACACTCAACTCACACACATCAAAGGCAATATCTGGGCGAGTGTGTGTGGCAATCCAGTTGAGTTGCCCAATTAATGCTCGGTATGCCGTTTTCTCAGACTCAGACAGCTCTCCTGATTTTACTGCTGCACGATGTCTACTCAGCGTGACTGGTTTCAAGGATGAAGCATACTGGAATTGGTCAAGCATTATGCTGCCATCGATGTTGGAGATGACATTGAGACCAACGTATTTGAAGGCTTTTGATTCTGAACAGCCGATGAGGAAAATTTGACTCAAATGATTTATCACTTGCTGTTTGAACTCATGTGTACCAGCCCAAAGGAAGTTGTCAACATAGATGCATACAATGCCTTCAACTTTGCCGCTATTACTCCAAGAGAACAGCGCTGAATCCAGTGATGACACTTTAGCTCCGAGACTCAACAATTGATCTTTTACGTGCAGATACCAAAGCCTAGCAGCATCACAAAGGACGTAAACAGTTTTCGTTAGTCTCCATAATTTACCGTTTCAACTCTCTCAATGTCGTTACCTTGCAAGTAGGCAGCTTTCACGTCCATAGTGTGGCAATCCCACTCGTTGGTGGAGGCAAAAGAAAGTGCCAAACGCACTGCTTCTTTTGAACAAGTAGGCGAGTCTTTTCAGAGATCCACTGTGTCTTCCTCAAATCCTCTGGCGACTAAGCAGGTATTAACAATAGAGTTTCCATTTTTCAGTTTTTCCGCCACAACTCATCGAACCGTTATGGCACCTTGCCCAACATCATCTACTTCCTCATACACATCATTATTCTGCCAGTTTGTAACTTCATTTTCCTTAGTGCATAATACGGCCTCAGAGTTGAAAAGAACAAGCATTTCTGCGTCATCATCAACCACTTCCCATTCGCTAAAATCCTTCTGCAAATCTATCCAATCAATGCTGCCGTCAGAGTCCCTCTTCAAATTATAGCAGTGTTTTTACTTTCCAGTGGCTTTACCTGCCCGACTCATAATCCTTCCAGACACCAACTCTCCACTTTCTGAATGTATTCCCTTTATACGTTGACCAACAGAAACTTTGGGAGGCTGATTAATTGGAATAGAAACTGTGGGAGGCTCATCAATCGGAACCACACCATCTTCCGACTCGTCATCTGGTGGATAGTCATTCAACACTTGCGAAGAATCGTCATTAGGCTTCTCCTGGACAACATTATTCTTCTCATCACTGCTGACACGGTGGTGGCGACCATCATCCACTCACTTGATGTAGTGCTGCCTACTTCTTCCTTACCCTTTATTATTATTTTTCTGTGCCTGCCCTCCTCTCTTCCTGTTTCTCCCATCTTTCCTGTCACTTCTTATTGCTTTTCTTTCCTTTACAGGTGGCTTTACATTGAGTGACAAGCCAACTGGTTTCCTGTAAGCCAAGAAACCATTTACAACGCTGGGTGGTAACCATATAGCCAAACCATACAAGCTCCCTACGTATCAGCAAGTGGGTTGGTGGAGGGTTAGTGCCCCTCCCCGTAAAACAAATAACTCAGAGTCAAATGGCCACCCCTTACGGGATTATGGCATCAGGCAATAGATAGAGATAGACACTGCTGACACCACTTTCAACTGTAGTATCTAGCTCTGGCGCACGTGCTAGACGACACACGTGCACGCGCACGTAGACACCGCCATGTCTCACTAGAATTTGTTTCCCATCTTTTCCTATTACAATTCCGGGACCGTGCCACTCATGACTGTCATTTCTTTTGTAGAAGACTTCATCTCCATTTCGGATGTCGTTTAAGTCACTCAAACGTACGTTGTGCCGCAGAGCCCTATCCAAACATTCATCTGATTCAGCCTTTATAAACTCTTGTCTTGCTAAATGAAGAGCGTTCAAGTTGTCTCTCACAATTTTCGATGGTGATGAAGGTTCCAAGGCTGGAGGATCATTTGCGTACACATTAGGCAGGCCAGGGTTTTAACCAAGAACAAGGTGGTTAGGAGAAAAGCCTGCATAGTTGGTGAGAGTATTTCTTGCCGATCCTGCCCATGCCAAGGCCACATCCAATGCACACTGGCTATCAGCCATTATCTTCCTAACAAAGTCACCAATGACTGCATTTTGACGCTCACAGACTCCGTTGGTCCATGGACTCTCTGCAGACGTTGTCATAATCCTGATATTGAAGGCCTCTCCCAGTGCTCAGATTTCCGCACTGCTGAATTCACAACCACAACACCACAACAGAAATACAATGAATTAAAATAAATACTGGCAATAAATCACACATAACAATTGCCAATACATACATTCCCCCCCGAGCCATCCCCCACAGTACCACAAAATTATTCTTCTCAAATACATCACATCATTAACGTACCCAACATCATCCTGGGTGTTGATTTCAATGCCAAGGCATTGACCTGGCATGTCAACAACCCTGACACAGACAGAGGGCTGGTACTACAATCCCAAACAGATAATCTTTTCATCCTCAACAATCTCCATCAACACACTCATATCCCACACCAAGCCCTCTTCCTCCCATCATTACCCGACATCACCTTTTGCTCTCCAAACCTCGCCCCCACAACATCCTGGAGAGTGGTCAAAACTCTAGGCTCTGACCACCTCATGATCATCACCACTACCAAAACCAGAATCACCCCAGTTGGCCACAGACACACATACACTAATTATAAGAGAGCCAACTGGGAGGCCTTCACAAATGAAATAGAACAACACTTTGAAACATTAAACAGTACACCCATCACAAACATAACAACACTGCTGTGCACACTTTCAATACAATTATTAAAAATCCAGACAAAAGACACATCCCTAGAGGCAACAGAAAGAGAGACAACCCCAACTTCACACCAGAAATTCAAGGCCTCACCAGTCAGCACAACACACTGCAACACTCCCCAACTCTCCATGCACAAGACACCATACAACAAAAACGAGCACTCAACACTCAAATAAACAATAAATTATCAGAGCAGCAACACTAAATTGGAATAATTATCTCCAAACACTTGATCACAAAACAAACACCTGCAAACTCTACAAAACACTAAACAGCATCAAACTCTCCAACAGCAACACTACACAATCACACGCTGCCATCAAACAAATAACAAGCAAACACTCTCATTAATCACTTTTCACATGTCAGTCATCTAAACCCCCATCGCGATGACCAACGTGTCATCCGACACATGAGACAGTTCCCCACAGACCCAGACTTCGCACCTTTCACTTACACCAGAAGAAGCACATCATTAGCACCCTTAAGCACTCATCTGCCTGTGGCCCACACAACATAAGCAACATACACCTTAAACACCTTGGACCACAAAGCAAACAAGCACTCACCAACATATCAAACTACACCTACTCACACAACATACCCAACATCTGGAAGCATGGCACTATCATCACTATCCCGAAACCCAACAAAGACCCTACGTTACCTTCCTCACCCTGTCCCAACACACTCCTCTGCACCCCATCCAAAGTCACTGAACGACTGGTATTACAACTAGTTACACCTCGCATCCCCCTAGCCCCATCACAACATGATTTTAGGTTGCTACACTCCACAAACACTCTTCTTACAGACCTTACACAGAGTTTTTTATGGCATTAACTCAGCTAGGCCACCACACAGAACACTCCTAGTCACACTAGACATTAGCAAAGCTTTATTTGTCATCCCCCACCACAACCTCACAAACAAAAAAATCAATGCAAACATGCACAATAACACAAAATGATGGCTGGCAATCTACAGTACTGAGCAGGCAGATGTGCACATGTAACATCTGCCAGTCAGTCATCGAACATCAGACTCTTCACAAACGGTGTCCTTCAAAGATCTGTTTTGCCCCCTACACTCTTTAACCGATACATGTACAACATACCCACACCCCATACACCACAGATACACATAGCTTCCTATGAAGACAACGTAACACTTACATGTACACACCAAAACACAAACCTAGCCACACACATCCTCCAACCTTACCTCAACACACTACACGAATGGTTCATCACAAACAGACTCAATATAGCCCCAGCCAAATCTACAGTGACCCTTCTCACAAACTGGACAGCAGAACATAGTCACATTCCACACTTCACCATTGACAACACCCCCCTACCACACACACACACACACACACACACACACACACAAAATCCCTGGTGTAACATGCAATACATCAATGTCATTTAAACAACACATCACAAACATTAAAAAAAAATTAACACCAAGACTCAACGCCCTATAGCCACTTGCCCATACAACATTCGGACACAACAAAGAAACCACCATCACAGTATACAGACAATATATACGTTCAGTGATGAATTATGCAAGCCCAGCTTGGGCTTCTAACCTCACTAAATCACACTATAACACCCTACAGACCATACAGAACAAGTTCCTAAATATAATCACAGGCTGCACAGCTATACACCCACAGACCACCTACACCAAGAAACCAAAGTCTTCAGACTCAAGGATCATCTAGACATGAGAGGCACACAAATTCTTGCCAGAGCCTCCACAAACCCACACCATCCACTGCACTACATGGTAGCACATCAACACACACCAGAGAACATCAAAACAACACCCAGCACACGATATCACGCACAAATACCGTCATCTCTCCCCCCTCGCCCGCTTAAAACCAGCTTCCAGGCGCATATCCATGTTCAAATTATTTGCTGCTTCATTCAGTCACTCAAAGACAACACACAGCTGCATGCATAGCCTCCTGATATCCACCCATCTGAATCCTTCCTCTCTCGTGAGGACAAGGTCCACCTGGCCAGGCTGAGATGTGGGCATCATCCAGCCCTCTAGAGTTATCAGAAGAGGCTGGATGACTCAGTTGCTGATGCCTGTCCAGGATGCAACACACCACCCCATACTATTAAGCACATTATGGAAGACTGCATTGCACACAATCACTTGCACCAACAACACAACATACACTCCTTGTGGCCTCTGTAGGAAAGCCCCATCTCAGCTGTGGCCTTCCTTAGGGACTCAGGGCTGTTCAGGCAGACTGCCTAGGAAACTACTACTACTCTATTACTACTACTACTACTATCTAGCCTCAATAAAAGATCTCTGGGAGCATCCATCTCTCTCTCTCTCTCTCTCTCCACACAAACCAAGTCTTTACCATTTCCTTTGGTAGTGGGAGGTTAACCTGCATATCCACCTCATTCTTAAGGAAGCCAATGTCTCCACCCAGGCCAGCCAGTTCATTCTGGAGGAAAAAAAAAAACGAAGTAAAAAGGAGAGGGAGAAACCAAGTTCCACATTCTAAATGGCACAGTAGACTTAGCACAATTTCCTTGTTGGTTTACTTCACATATCATTATCTTGATATTGTATATACATACATAAAATGATGCCATGCTTCCTGGTATGGAATCCCCATAATGGAGTTGGCAACAGCACAATGCACACCTACACAATGCGAACTCACATGGTGCGAATAACCTACAATGCGAGGTCAACCCAGAAAATGCTTATTTTTATCGAATGCAATATCTGTGAATCAAACTTACCAACATGCAAATCGGCTGTATGATTTCAAGGCAAAAATGGACTTCCCGCCATTACTACGAGTGTCAAGCTGGACAATGCGAGTTGGTCACACGAAGGCAGGTGGCTGACAATGAGTGAGATTCAAAAAGGCGGGCGGCTGGCCAGCTATCTGCATGCCATCTACCGACTTTCCTGGGTAAACAGACACTTCTCCTCACTTGAGGGAGGTAGTGGCAGAATCGGTAGAGCGACAACCTGTAGCCCTAATGGACCCAGGTTCGAATCCTGGCTGGGGCGAGGAATAGTTTAAGGATTTGAATTTCTTAAAAAGCAGACTTTTCTGATCAACCAAATGACCCGGCGACATGTTATAAAAGTACCCCAACTAATACCAGTATATCAGTCCTGTACGAGACAGCCCTAGCATGTATTCAGAATGGATGGTGGGTGTTAGCACCAAAGTGGTGACATGTGGAGATGCAGGAGGACTACTGGGCCCCAAGGAAGACTACTGAGACTTGGGAATAGGTCCTGAAGCCTTTGCCCAGTGTTGGATACGTAAAAAAATATACATATACTGTATATACTGTACATATATATTGCTGCGAAAACACATGTTGTACTTCGCATCCTGTGGTCCATTTTAGCATCATAGCAGTACCCACCTATTCATCATGGTCTCAGCTGTCGACTTCGAAGGCCTTATGGCACCTCCAGGAGACCTCAGCAGTGACAGTGAGCGCCAATAGGATGCCCTGCCCTGCAGGGCAAGAGTAGACGCCCCGAGCATCGGATACCCACCCCTCTCCCTTCTTAACAAGCCCAGAAGTCACTTAAATAAAGGTACATGGTGTCCTATTTGTTGCTTTATATGTTGGTCCAACTGGAAGTACTATTAGACAAAGTAATAGCAGGGCAGATTAGGCTGGAAGGGGACCCAAAGACCAAGCCCTTGGTGGGCTGTCCACCATATACCATTTCTCCCACAAGTTCTTTTGTTCAAACAATGTGAAATCATAGAACGCAGGGGTTTCTGCTGTCCATAAACTCGCATTGTGTGGGGTGCACTGTAATGCTGATGCTTTGTATGGACTGGAAGCTAAGCCACGTGTCAAAACCTGCTAATTACCTCCAAACAGCTGTTGGAAGTTGTCGGGGAAAAAAGATACTGTACAGTAAAACCTCTATATAACGGACTTCAACAGACCGGAATTCACTTTTATCAGACTCAAGGAGCTACCGGACTAAACTCCTACAGTATATATCAGATAAAGTCCGATAAAACCAGAAGCAGTCCGGACTGCCTGACCACTTCAGCTATGTTCACCACAATAAGATAAATAAAAGACATGTTTATCAGTGTACAGAACAGTATTATCATACCAATTGATTAACCCCTTAAAGGGGGGTCGTCACTTTCGTGATGGTCGGGTGCAATGGATCATACCGTGGGGCATCACTTGAGTGACTCTGTGTTATTTTTAATTCCCCTGGGCTTTCAGGTGGTGACTTGTATCATCTATCAGCACTGCCAATGTCCAACAATAGTCAGAGCTGCTAATGTCATCAGTACTCCCATCCACTGTTGACAATTTAGCCATTTTCCTCCCAGTCTAGACTCCCCTCCCTACCTCCCCTCCATTACCCTCTCGTGTCGTCTGCTCAGCCGCTCTGAGCTAAGTAAATCTTCCCCGGATTTTTCCAGTTTTCATCCGTTGAAATGAGACCTATGCCCT